>PVHY01004897.1:0-88665 GCA_004024945.1 Uropsilus gracilis
AAAAAAAAAAAAAAAAAAAAAAAAAAAAAAAAAAAAAAAAAAAAAAAAAAAAAAAAAAAAAAAAAAAAAAAAAAAAAAAAAAAAAAAAAAAAA
Organism: Uropsilus gracilis; assembly: GCA_004024945.1. Lineage (NCBI taxonomy): Eukaryota > Metazoa > Chordata > Mammalia > Eulipotyphla > Talpidae > Uropsilus > Uropsilus gracilis. The sequence continues at coordinate 94 of PVHY01004897.1, forward strand.
AAAAAAAAAAAAAAAAAAAAAAAAAAAAAAAAAAAAAAAAAAAAAAAAAAAAAAAAAAAAAAAAAAAAAAAAAAAAAGGCAAACATAAACAGATTGGACTACATGAAAACTGAAAAGCTTTTGTACAGCAAAGGAGACAATTACCAAACAAAAAGAAACCCAACTGAATGGGAGAAAATTTTCACCCTCCATACAAGTGATAAGGGACTGATAAAAAAGATGAAAAAAGAACTCACACAACTTAACAAAAACAAAATCAAAAGCCAGGTAAAAAGGGGGGAGAAGAATTAAAAAGACACTTTCTCAAAGAGGCAATACAGTGGCCCCGCCATCATGGCAAGGCTACTGCACCTCACACATGCCAGCTCCATCTGCCTCTGGAGGGTGGGTAGGATAGAGCCTCAGGGCTAGGTCAGGAGAGGCTGTCACTGCTTGCGTGCAGGCACCGCTTAGGTCTCTGGTGGCGCGTGCCTTCTGTGGCCTGTACATCAGCCGCCAACTTGCCTGAGGCCTACCAAGAAGCAGGGTGCAGTATGTGGGGATGGGGTGGGGGGGTTTCATCACAGTCCCCTCTCACTTTGCCTCCACTCTAAGGAGCCCACACCAGCAATATGTACATTGAGACAAACTTCACAGAAACAGAAGAGGCAAGGATCAGCAAGAAAGACCCTAAAAACACATGCCTCTAAGGCAAGACTCAAAAAGAGCCAGGCAAGATCACAGAACACTGAACTGTGAAAAGTTATGCCTACTACGTCACTGGGGAGCTGTGACCAATAACCAGGAACAGAGTCGCTGTCAATAAGGAATTGCACACCCCCTTTGCCAGAGGGAGGATACCTGCAGAATGGCAGTGGCTCCACAGCAAAGCTCCTAAAAAGGAGACTAGGAGACCTTCCATCAGCCGATGGCTTTCCCCATTGAGGAGCAGCTCTATCAAAACATTAAAGCTAGGAGTCAGGTCCCCAAAGCCAAAGACCTGAAACATAATGGGAAGGAGCAACAAAATGAGGCACAAAACAACAGAAAGAATACTATCAAGAAGCATGGATACAAACCAAATGCCCTTGGATTGGCCTATGAAGGCAAAAAACTTAAGGGCTAAACATGGACAAACAACAAAAAGAAAGGAGGTAAAGAGACCAGACGGGGTATGGTGGGGTGGGGTCTTCCCATGGGGATTAACAATTATGCAATCATGTATTGTACAAAATCCAAAATCAAAAATAAATTAAAAAAAAGAGGAAATACAATGGCATATGGCACAGGCATATGAAAAAATGCTCAACATCACTGATAATTAGGGAACTGCAAATCAAAATCACACTGAGATACCACTTTACACCAGTAAGAATGGCCCCCATATACATATATATGTGTGTGTGTGTGTGTGTGTGTGTGTGTGTGTGTGTGTAAAGATTAAAAATTTTATTAGGCAAAGGTATCAGATGATTTTTACAATGTGAAGATAGCTCTCTCATAAATATACAAAAATATTATTTCAAACTGAAATTAAAGTATAATCCAAAACAATCCAAATCATAAATTCTAGATCTTAAAAAGTCAGTACACCAGCATATCATTCCCTGGATCTGTGCCTAACTCTGAGTATCAGTTATTTTGAATTCTGTCTTATTTTTTATTTCTTGACAGTAATGAATATTTCTAATATACTTTACCCACTGACTCTTAGCACAATCATGGAAATATAATAAATGTCTACCACATGTCACAGAAACTTAATAAATGTTTATGGAACAAAGCTGATATGGAATGGTCCCAAGAAAAACAATCAATGAATTCAAAGATATTTGGGATCTGCTCTGGTAACTCTGCCATGATCATGAAATTAGGTAACATGAGATAAAGCAGATGAAATTAAATGAAGAAGCTTTATCATAAACTAATAACTATGTAATCTTTATCTTGGTTAAAATGATGGATAAAGTCATAGGCAATCAGCTTTAACAATAAAACATATGAAACAAAAGTACTTTTGACAAAGCACTTATGACATTTTTAACCCTTTGTTTAGAATAAGAGTCATTCAATTCTGGGGATATGGTAGAATAGATACTCTGCTAAAAAAAAAAAAAAAGTAACACTCTAGATAGTAAATATATTTCAGCAAAATTCTTTTAGATGCCTATCTGAGTTTTCAGGAAAATAAATATACAAAGTTGGGGAACAAAGTTGAAGGAAGGGCTGAAAATAAAGTAGTTGTTAGCACTGAAGTGCAACTGTTCTGAATATTTGTTAACAGTAGAAACTTCAAGTTCAGATATTTACTCTCATACAGCCACTTAGAAAACAGAAGCAGTATGGGAGCAGTCAGGGAAGGGAGGTGGCGGGTGACCCCTAGGGATTACAATGATGTGAAATAAATAAATATAAATTATTTAAATTTTTAAAAATCCTAAAAAAAAAAGAAAACAGAAGCAAAATCCTGGACACAAAATGTTAGGAACTAGAAACTGGATCTCGATATAAAACATTAGACTCTGAATATCTACCTCTATGTTGGAACACAGATTGGCATGGGGCGGGCGCTGGTCTTAACTGAAAAATGATAAGACCTTCAAAAAGCTTTGATTGGTAGAAATTTATTAGAGACCACCTCCACTGAGAATTTAGCAATGTTAAAGTCTCAAAATATTTTATAAAACTTAGTATCTAAAAGACTAAACATAGTTAAGTAAAATTGGAAATGAAAATTACAGAGGTAAAAACAGAAAAATATTTTGAAAATTAAAAATATGTTCCTAATTTATGAGTCAAAAAGAAATCAAAATGGCAACCAAAATACATTTTGTCATTTGAAGTTAAATTTGTTCCTATTTTGAAAAATCAATCTGCTAGTTGTAATCTCTTTGATTTTAGGGTAACATTTTTGTAAAATAAGTTCTAAAAAAGAGCCTTATAATAATTATATTGCCACATGTGGCCTTTTTTTAAGTTACAGCATTATTTGTAAACGTCATTTATGAAAATATAAAATATGTGAATCTAAGAAATTATCTTTCAAAAATAGTGTATTTATTTTTACACTTATAAGGCCCCTATTACAGAGAAAGTATTCAATAATTATGAGTGTTTTTATAATATGTGATAAACATCATAACAGTAATTAAACTTGACCCTCAATAATTTTCACCTTTTTTTCAAAGATACTACCCTGAAGCTACCATTCTCTATGGTAATCTATAGAATCCTTCTGATAAGGTGAAGAAAGATGTGATATTGTAGTCTAACAAAAGCCAATGTAATATCACTAGTGATAGAAGGCAGTCATGAGCCAATTCATGTCTCTTTCCATGAATGGGAAGAGAAACTTGATAGAACTGATTGTCAGAAACTCAAAAATAACTCTTTCTGCTGCTATGAAAAACAGTATGGCAGCTTCTTAACAAATTAAAAATAGAATTGCCATATGATCCAGTAATTCCACTTCTGGGTATACAGAAGGGTTTAATATCTTTATAAGCTTGTGCACAGCAGTATTAGTCACAATAAGGGTGGAAATGACCCAACTGTCCATCAATGGAGAAATGGAAAAATAATGTGTGATCTAAAGGAAGTCATCTCCCCCCAAGGGTGATAACAATGCATTTCACATGGAAGATGTAGACTAGGAGTTTCTATCTCCAGATCCTGCACCCTCTCCATGGTGCCCTGCTGGGAGCTGCAAGCTGAAACTAGTCAGAACTCATGCTGGGAATAAAGAAAACTTCATTCCATTTTTATCTGTTTTCATAACACTGAAGATGGAATGGTATGATTGACCTCCAGTGGGCAGCAGTGTCTCCATTCCTCCAATATTAACCCTAAGTGACATTTCTTAAGAGATAGCAGCCAGTTAATGAGCGAATCCCCTGCCTCCAGGTATCCCACAGGAACTAATGTTTTACCTAATCTAGTTTTGCCTAAGCCACTTCCTTCCCATGTTTAACTAGTTGTAAACCATTCATTTTAACTTTAAATGGATTTGTGAGATATGATAACAGGACTGGATGGTGCATATTTCCATCCAGTCCCAGCTTCACTGGCTGAGTCAATCTCTCTTGTTGCCCTTTCTTATGGCCCACAGCCTGGGTCTGTACATTCTGGTTCCCAACATGGGGTATAGTGCCCCATTGTTTACCCTTGCAGCCCTCCCCACTTGGTTCCTCTGCTGATCATATATATGTTGAATGTTGTGAATTTATTTTTTTCTAAGATGATGCAACTTTATAAAAAATAGAACTCTATTAAAAAGTAAGGGAACTCTGACACATGCTACAACATGGATGAACACTGAAGACATTGTACTAAATGAAATAAATGAATGACAAAAGGGCAAATATTGTGTATTTTCTCATATAAATTACCTAGAGGAGTAAAAGTCAAAGACACAGAAGGTAGAAAGGCAATTTCCAGGGCCTGGGAGGAGAAAAAATGGGGAGTTATCAATTTTGCAAGACGACAAGGGTTCTGGAACGAGGTGGTAGCGATGGTGAACATCGGACTATATTCAATATTACTCAAATATACATTTGAAAGTAGTCATGATTTGTTTTACATTGTGCATTTGACTAGAAGTTTTTAAATTTTTTTCATTGTGCTCATCCCTCCCCTGATCAGGATGACAGCTCATGGGTGACGTGGTGGGAGAACTTCAGGGTATACAAAAATGTAAGATCCATGCATCTGCCCAGCCTTTAATAGCACCAAATAATCTTTGCCACAAGCCAGGGAGAAGACAAAACTACATATAATTTAATCAGGACTACTCCTGTTTCTTGCACATTGGGTTTCCCTCTCCCATTTAGAGAAAATCATCTTTATGAATGCATACGAACTAATGAAATCTGACAGGAATACTGATAAGAAACTCCATATAAACAAACATATGTGTTCTTTTCTAAATATAACTTAAATATAGGCTATTCTCAAGCAGTAGTGATCATTAGACTTCAGACATTAAGAGTGTTTCCTAATAAACCAGACACTCATTTACTACTATCTGTTAGGCTCCATTACAACAGAAGTAAATGCGTTGTGTAGTAACACTACATAGATGGTCATTGGTAGGGCAAAGTGTGCTTGCTCAATTTTTAACTGAGCTCATGATATTGTATGAAAAAAATATTCTACCCAAATAAATGTCCATAGGGCAACATCAGTGCCTATGTAGGAGAGGAAAGGGAATTATTATTACTAGTGTAGTTTGCTGTCTAATCTTAACTCTTATGTTTAAATTTAAAAAGACTTGAAAATGTACTTAAAGAAATACTGAATTGGGGTTTTTGTGAAGCAGGCCCAAGTCCAAGGACTCCATCAGGCTCTTCCTTGGTGCATGTCTTCAGTGAAGAAAGAATTCAACCTTGAGAACAGAGGTACAGAAAAGCAGGAGATTTATTAATAGATATGAGGAAGAAGAGGAAAGCTCTCTAATTGGAAAGGGTTACAGTATCAAGGAGTGGGTGTTTGGCCAATAGGTGTCTTTGTTTATGCCACTTGCTGATTGGTTGGGCCTCCAGGAATCTCTTAGCCTATCAAGGCACAATGAGTTTTACCAGTTTCCCAGCCTGTCTTTCTGAAACCCACATTGATCTGTTGATATTCCATTTTTAATTGAATTGGAGGGGGAGGGGTTACCCTTCTGGTCTGTGATTGTTTCTCAATCATATTGATAAACGAACTTGGGGCACCCTGTTCCGAACTGACAGCCTATACCCATTTCCTTCCTTTCTTCTTCAATAGCTCACTTCTATTTGAACATCTCCAACTAATACATCCTAGAACCTAAACTCATTTTCAGTCATCCTACATAAAATGAGAATAGATTCAATTGAACTGTTCTATGACAAAGAATGAGAGGCTGCTTATTCTATGGGTATGCCAAGAACACATTAGTAGCTGTAGTGTCTATATTAAAATCACAGGTATCTTTAAAATGAAAAAAACACAACTACCCTTTAATGTTCATTAAAAATAATAACTAAAACTGGTGTACTATTGATTTTATTCTACTAGCCTGTATTTCTGTTTTTGTTGTACTACTACGCTATTTGATCACTATCATTTTGTAGCATAGCTTGAAGTCAAGAACTATGAGATGCCTTTATATTTTCTTTTCTCATATTTTAAAATTTTTTGTTTACCACAGCTCTTTATTTTTTATTATTTCTTATATTATTTAATTTTACACTGTTATCTATCTCAGGGTTCTCTCTCCACCTTATCACCCATGAACCATCATCTTATTCTTTTGTGTCCCTTACACAGCTGCTCCCCCCCACCATGTTCTATGCTTCAATTTTGCTAAAAATTAATTTTAAATTTTTCTTGTCTGTTTGATTTTTTTTTCCCTTTGACCCTCAAATAAATTTCTCTCAAGGTTGTTTTAACTATTTGGGGCTTCAGATAAGTTATAAAATTGCTTTATGGTTCCATAAAAATTGTAAAAGTGTTTCATTTTTTTGAAAAATATCATTGGGATTTCAATAATTATTGTATTGAATCTGTAAAATGATTCAATAATTATTGCATTGAATCTGCAAAATGATCTGTAAAAGGCTATTTTAACTGTTTATTTTACTAATCCATAAACACCAGCTATGTTTATTTCTTTGCATTTTCTTTTATTTCTTTTTACCATGTTTACCAAATGTGGTTTATAAATTAAAATCTTATAAGTGTGTAAATCCTCCACTTACTTATTAACTTATCTCTCCCTTTGTTAAGTAAAATAACTTTGTTAAGTTTACTCTGTTAAGTTTATATCCCTTTATGGTGTGATTATAAATGGCATTGTTTCATCAATATCTCTTTCTCTAGTATCAGCTACATTTTTAAGCCAATGTCAAACACATTTCACTTCCCCCTATTAACAAAGTTATTTATTCTCCTTTTTATGAGCTAGAAATTGAGCTACAACACAGATGCAACAAACACTACTGAACTGGTGAAAAGATTGTACAGTGTTAAAAAGTGGTATTTACAATTAGGCTTTCATTTCATTTCATTTTAAATTTCAAGAATGAAATTTGTAGTTTTGGAAATTATAGCCACAGTACCCAGCTGAAAGTTATCTTGGGTTTTAGTGTCCACTCCAGAGTTCTTTTAGAACTAAGCAACTAATGGAAACATTTCCAGAAAAGATGGGCTATGAACTGACCACATTTATAATTCCCTGAGGTATTTTTAATATATAGATTTTATGACATCACTTCTAAGCTGAAAATAAGAATACCCATGACTGTTCATTTTTATATGTACCTTAGGCCTTAGGTCATGTTTAGTTACATCAATTTAAAAAAAATCAATGAACTCGAAATGAGGAGTAAAAGAGAAAAGAATTGAACCTTAGAACATTTATTTTCCTCCTTCTTGACCCAGTCATTATAAAATGACTGCTTCTGAAAGTGTTGATATTTTTATCTTTAAGTTCATGGAACAAATTATTATCAAAGAGTAGGAAACTAGAGAAATGGAAGAAAGAAATCAATTAAGAAATATTTCACATACATGTGAAAAGACAAACTTTGGGTGTATTACTATTAATTACTTAAAGATTACTTTTAAGCAGAATTAAATCCTATCAAGTAAAATTACTAGATACAAGAGTTTATAATTTAACATTTCACTCAATAGCATTAGTTTACTAAATTAATATGTATTTAATACCTGAGTCTTTAAGATAACTACCCAGATACCAACCTACCAACAAAGTAATGAATACACTTACTAGGCATATTCAAAAATGTGGTAATGTAAACACATATAATTAATGATAGTAGTTTCAAAAATAATGATGAAAATGTGTCTGGTAAGAGACATTCTGTCTGGTAAGCAGAATTAGGAGAATAACTGGGTCGTCAGTAGTAATATAGACCTTATGGAACTTCTGAAACTTGATTGAAGATTTTCGGCACAAGTGGGATTTTTACAGGTAGAAAAGATGGGAGAAGGCATGTCTGAATAAAGCAGTCAGTTTCTCCAATGTCTTATAGATCTATCTTTTGTTTACTGAAAGCAACACACACAAGTATCAGCTTAGTTCAAAAGTATGAATAGATCAAGTTTCCTATGTCACACCGTATAACAATTCTGTAAGCTATCTTACCATGAGAAAAATTACTCACTTTCTTTTTTGCTTCTCCTTGGTTATAGATCTTTTATTCAAAAATACAATACATTTTTAAGTATAGCAGTCTCCCTCTTATCCTTGGAGGATATATATAAGACCCCCAATGAATTCCATGAAAGCATGAGTAGTACTAAATCCTGATTTTTTTCTTATAAGTACATATCCATAATAAAATTTGATTTATAAATTAAAGACTAGTGATATTAGTTATAGCTAATAAAAATAGAACTATTATAAAATACAATGTCATCAAAGTTATGGGAAAGTGTAATCTCTCTCAAAACATATTATTGTACATAAATTAATGGTAACCTATTTATTTATATAGGGTTGTTATCACAACTATTTTTGTGTTCCCAAAATTGTATGACTGTTACTTAATAATTGTTTAATAAGTTAATGAATTGATGTGATGGCCTATGATATGATACAAAAAAAGACTTGCTAGACCAGTTAAACAGAGAGATCAATGGTCCTAACATAATCTCATCCCATCCATTCAGATCTTTATCAATATGTCACTTCTATAATTTCATTTAATTCTCCTTTTTGCCTCTTTCTTCTGACTATAAGTAATCTCAGATCTCTGCTTCAAAGCAGAACAAAATGTTCCTCCTTCCTATACTCATCAAATCACAAAGTTCTGAGCTCCCATTCACTGCTGGCAGTAATTTGACATCATCATGCTGCTGTTCCATCAAAACTACTCAAACAAAGATCACCCGTGCCACCATACATCAAATATGTGTCCACATAAATTCTCATTTTTAACTCCTCAGTTTTACCTGAATTCATTGAATCTTAAAAATCTTTTCCTATGACACACCCGTTTAGTTCAAACTTGACTCTGAACATTCCTTAGGCCCTTTTATGGCCACCCCTCTGGTTACTCATTATTTAAATACTCATGGCCCCCAGAACTACTTATTTTATCTCAATGCACCTTTTACTCCATGTTTCCCTGGAATGATAGCATCTGCTCTTGTGGTGGAAGCAGGTGATGTCCAGTTCATCCTGCTTAATTTTACTTTACTTTCTATAACTGTCCATCTGTCTATTAATTCTGATTCACTGGGGGCAGAACAGAAGATGGAAATACTTATATAGATGTTTAATGAGAGTAATGAAACTTAGCATTAGGGACCATGGATCCAAGGTGCCATCAAATGCCCAGGCTAAAATAAGTCAGTGTTCTTTCCCATCAGTGTTCCACTGAAATGTTGAAATCTAAAAATTCTCAATGCTTCATTTTCAATGTAGACTATTCTATACCAAAAAAACTTTTAATGAACATTGAAACATTAAAATGTTTTTAATACATCTGGGTGATATAGGATTTTGGAAATTAAAAAAAAAAAAGGATTTCTGTTGCTGGTATTTCCTTTCACCCCTGGATCCTGGATCCTTTCTTAATGGATCAGAGCACTGCACGGTCACCACCTTAGAAGGTAGATGACAAGACAGATGAAAGAGATTCAATCTTCAAAAGTTTAAATCTCTGGTAAGCAACTCAGAGTATAAAAATTAGGTTTAAAAAAACCTGATGTCAAGATAAATATTCCATATCTGAAGTCTAGATAAAAAGTCCATAGTTGGAGAATGGTGGTGCGTACTTGTAAGTGACAGCTTATGGAGTCATGGCAGGGTTTGGGGATCACGGTTCGAGTCCCACCCAGGGCAACACAGTGAGACCTAGTCCCGAAAAATAGTTGGGCATGGTGGCATGTGCCTGTAATCCTAGCTACATGGGAAACTGAGGCTGGGGATCATTTGAGTCCATGGTACCATGGGCAACACGAGCCTGCAGTTCCGCGGGCAAAAATAGCGAGATCTGGTCTTAAAAAAAAAAAAAAAAGGTCATGGTTGGGGCACAGTTTATTCCCAAGTGAAATGCTCCAGAAGAGAAATGGCAATCTGGAGAACATAGGCTTTAGGACCTAAGATAATGAAGACATATTCCCTGTGCCTCTGGGTAGAAAGCAGCTCTTTGTACCCAAAGAGGGGCCCTGAAGGATACAGAAAAACACTCAGCTAGGCAACATTAAGATCAGTAATGAAAGATGACAGTTGTGACTCAGGAGAAGGGCAGGCATGAGCGGATGGTGCATGACCCAGAGGATGCTTGTACTGGCAAAAATGGAGAAAGACACCCAATGATGCCTGAGATTGAGCAGAAATCCAAGGAACAGGCTTCCCCTGCATTGACTATCATTAAAGTTTGACCATCTACTCACATAGAGCTCATAATAAATTTTAACCCATTATTTTTATGAGATGAAAATTCTATTTCTTACTTAGGTGAGTTTATAGACTAAGATAAGCAACTAACAATTCACCAAGAAGAAAATATTTTACTGCACTGTATTTTTCTCATGTGTTAACAGGAACATTGCATCTAGAAAGGAGAGTGTGAGTTCAGCAATTGGGTAGTTCAGTTGTATGTTTGTGAGTGGTGTGTGTGTGTGTGTGTGTGTGTGTGTTATCTGTGTGTATGGGGGTAGTGTGACAACATGTAGGTTAAATGTGTATGTGTGTGCCTATGTGAGTGCAACTGTAAATATGATGGGGCTAGACCTTTTGGAACAAATTGTTCAGGGGGAAAGTTTCTAAGGCCTACATAAAATTGTCACAACAGAACAAATATTGGTTCTTTCACCCTCAAAACTAGTATTAGTGTTAAATATGTTATTTGTTACTGTAACTAATGCAGCTCAGCAGTTTGAGCTGAAAAACAGTGTTTGAAATCTAAAATAGCAGAAGTATTTAGTAGCATTTAAATATTATTATTGGTTAATTCATTTTTTCAAGGCAATCTGGCCCTGAATATATCAGGCCATATTCAGGAAGACTCAAGACCAGTCTGGAATGAGCCCTTCAAGAAAGCACCTCATCATCTACCAAAACCAAAATACAGTGTAAAGGCTGGCACTCTTAGGCAGTTGCTATCTCTTTGTTGGAGCAGGGAGGTCTGTGTGTCCTTCTATGACACCATATCACACTGACACTTTCTATGACATGGAAAAAGACTGTTTCTGTCTTTCCTGGTAACAACTGTGACATTCTATACTCTCTCTTAGCTACAGGTACTCCACATCTCTTACAAATTTACAGAAGCATTATTCAAATTTGTGGAGTTTAACCTATAACTTCTAAGTGAGTATTTCTATGTAAAGGTCCAATCATTTGGATGCAAAAGAACATATTTGGAAATAGAAAGCTAGGTTTAATCAACCTCTCTCTCTCTCTCTCTCTCTCTCACACACACACACAAATATTATATGAGCTAAGGTAAAGCAATTTAATTTTCAATGGCTTAATTTCCTCATCTGGAAAAAAAGTAACTTTTATGAAATGATTCTTTAGTTTTACCCCAGTCTCAATATACAATCAAGCACTTAATGTGAAGAAAATGGAGGCAATTGGCACATATATCTTCCCAGCTAAATTGCTTCCCTAAGCATTCATACAAAACTAATATTCCTTCACCTTTGTCATGCGTTATTTGTTAGAAGGAAATCACCAATCCCACTCACATTCAATATAGAAAAAAAAATTATGCTAGGGCATGAACATCTTGAGATGAGGATCACTGGGAGTGTCCTGCAATGTGTCCACTGCACAAGATCACTGGGAGTGCCCCAGAATGTGTCCACTGTGCAGTTCAAAGATCAACTTAGTTGACATTTTTTCAGCATTTATCAATATAGCTGGTTTGATATTTATACTCTGGACATTCTGCATATTTATCTTGCTCTATTTCTTTTAATGTATATAGCTTACCATATCCTCAACAACCAAGTGATGGCTCTGCCTATGACTCAAGCTCTGAGAGGAGGTGTGACACCTAACCAAACAGTCAATTTACAGGAAGGTCTCAGTTAATCTACCATCTGTGTGACCAGTCTTTAAAATATATTTCTTCTCTGCACACTCCTCTACCAGAAATAGAGGACAAAGAAATATGGACAGTGGGCAGTGGAATCAAAGATAAAAGAATTCCAATGTACAAGCTGAGCACCTAGTAATTCAAATAATTTCTCAAACTAAAGTTATAAGGAGGCCCAAAAGATATGGACATTCATTGATATAATAATCAATTAGGAAATAAGAATTCAATAGACACACAAAGGGGAAAAAATGAGCCATGAGGCAAAAACTAAGCTCCTGGGCTGCCTTGCATCATAAGCTGTTCAGGTCCAGGCTACATGAGTCTTTCTAAGAAGCACAAATTTCCTCTAGTTAACTTGAATCTCTTTTCTTTTATGTAAACCGATTTCCATCATCTCTATTTCCCCTAGACTTTATTTTCTTTGTTCTCTATTTATCAAAAACATCCTATCTATCTCTCAGTTTGATTGTATCCTTAGGTTCCTTTGGTTTTTATCAGCAACAGAGTTAATATGGTTTGTTTTGTACAAGGTAAGCAGAAAAGGTTTCCATATTTATAGTTGTCTTTGGACTCACACAGAAAATCATTAACATGAACTTGAACTGATGAAAGACTGATATAGATGGCAATCTCATAACTCAGTGAAATGCTGTACTAAAAATCATAAATCTCTGAAAGTTGATTTTTATCAATTTCTTAAATATACTCTACTTCCTTGAAGTCAGATTTAATATTCAGAATTCAATGCATTGAAAACAATAAAATTAAACATGTATGCAGTCATCAATTTTTCTTATGTCTTTCATGTATCTTCTGAGGATTTATTCACAAAAATTATATAAGGTATATTATGAATATTAATCTTGTTAGTTCATATTATATAATGTTAAGTATTCTATTAATATTTTATTTAAGATTTAAACATGTCTGTTATAATATAAGATAAAAAACATAGTATGAGTTTTTCAATATTGCTTCAGACAGTGCTAAAAATCACCTTAAAGTCATAGACTTTTGGATTCTGTTCAGATAATGAACTCTTATTCTTTCTGAATTTTAATGAAAATTATTGTTATTTCTGTTATCTTTTGGTTTTCTTTATCCATATGATACACCAGAGACCATTGTCACAATATTTCTCCCAACTTTAGCTACTAACTCCCAAGTTAATTTATTTCCTCAAAGGACTAGCTCTAAAGAACAGAGATAGCCACAAGAAATTGCATTTAAAATTTTCACAGGGTAGACACGAGGAAATGTTTCCAGTATTATACGAAGTCAAAATTACAAAAGTTTATAACATACCTGTATGATCTTAACAATGTGAAAACCTGAACTCAACTATAACAAAATGTTAGCAAAGATATTTCTGGAAATATAATCATATAGATATCCTTTCTCATTCTACTGCTTTTTCTGCATTTCCAGAACTTTTATAGTAAAGGTGAGTATGCTTTACTTAGGGGGAAAAAAACCCCTTTTTAAACTAATAATTCTTTTTTAAATTGATTGCACACACAAACATGTTAATCATTGTCTATTCCCCCATCAACTTATCACCTGTGTACCATCTTGTGCTCAATTCCTCCCCAATTTTACCCTCCTCCCCATCTCTTGTTCTATGTTTCAGTTCTTTTGACAGTATGTTTCTTGTCTGTTTGTGTGGTTGTTTTCCCCTATATCCCTCATATAAGTGAAACCATCCTGTATTTCTTTTTTCTTTCTGGCTTATTTCTGCTAGCATGATTCTTTCTAGTGACATCCATGTTTCTGTGAATGACATGTAGTCTTTTTGATTGATGACTAATTCTATTCAGTACATGTACTGCATCTTTTTCAGCCATTCATTAGTTTGGGGAGCATTTAGGGTTTTTTTCCATATCCTGGCAATTGTAAATAGTGTTGCAATAAACATGCCAGCACAGGTGTCCTTTTGAGTTAGTGTTTTTGTGTCTTTTGGATAGATTCCCAACAGTGGGATTGCTGGATCAAATGGTAGTTCCATTTTCAGTAGTTTAAGGGTCCTCCACAAAGTTTTTCATAGTGGCTGTACCAGTTTGCACTCCCACCAGCAGCGTAAGAGTGTTCCTTTCTCTCCCTATCCTTATCAGTACTTGTACTTTTTTTTTTTATATGGACCATTCTTACTGGTGTAAGATGGTATCTCATTGTGGTTTCGATTTGCATTTCCCTATAGAGCATTTTTCATATGCTTATTGACCATTTGTATTTCCTCTTTGGAGAAGGGTCTTTTGAGTTCTTCTCTGGAGTGGGCTATTTGCTTTGTTCTTATTGTGTGAGTTCTTTGTGTGGATCCTTGTTATCAGACTCTTATCAGTTGTACAGAAGACAAAAATTTTCTCCCATTCTGTTGGATTTCTTTTTGTTTTGTTTATTGTCTCTTTTGCTGCACAGAAGCTTTTTAATTTGATGTAGTCCCAGTTGTTTATATTTCCTTCATCTTTTTAGCATCTGTAAATATGTCCTGAAAGAGGTTTCTGAAGTGTAAGTCTTGAAGTGCTTTGCCCAAATTTTCCTGTATGTATTCTATGGTTTCAGGTCTTACACCCAGGTCTTTTATTGATTTTGAGTTGGTTTTTGCACATGGTATGAGGGAGTTGTATTTTTTTTTTTTGCATGTGGTGGTACAATTTTTCCAGGGCCACTTACTAAAGAGGCTATCCTTGTTCCAGTACATGTTTTTTGCCTTGTTGTCAAAAATTAGTTGACCACATATGTGTGACCTTATTTCTGGGCACTCAATTCTGTTCCATCAGTTTGATGGAACAGTTTTGTTCCAGTACCATGATATTTTCATTATATGTCTTTGTAGTTTAATTTGAAGCCTGAACTTGTAATACTTCCATTCTCTCTTATTTTGGTCAGGAAGGTTTTGTATATTTGAGGTCTTCTGTTAATCCATATGAATTTCAGTAAATTTTGTTCTATTTCTTTAAAGAATGCCTTTGGAATTTTTATTGGAATTGCATTGAATCTGTATGTTGCTTTTAGTAGGATGGTCATTTTGATAATATTAATTCATCTAATCCATAAGCAGGGATTATCTTTCCATTTTTCAATGTCTTCTATTTCTTTTAAGAATGATTTATAGTTTTCTTTGTTAGATCTTTCAAGTCTTTTGTGAGGTTTGTTTCAGGTATTTGATTTTCTTTGGTGTGATGGTAAATGGAATGGGTTTTTTTGATGTCTTTTTCTTCTGATTGCTTTTTTTCATATAGGAAGTCCATTGATTTCTGTGTGTTGATTTTGTAACTGGCTTACTCACTAAACTGGTTTATTATTTCATTTAGCTTTTCTGTGAATTTTTGGGGTTATCTACATAAAGTATCATATCATCTGCTTATCATGATAGCTTTATTTCTTCATTCCCTATTTGTATTCCATTTATGTCTTTCTCTTGCCTTATTGCCTTAGTTAGAACTCCCAGTGTTGATGTTGGGTTGGAGGAAAGAGAAGTTTTTAGCTATAACCTGCAATGCAAAAATCCTCTTTTTTTAGCTTCTCCTTAAGAAGGAGGCTCAAAGCTGTAACACCTTGTATTTTCACCAAACACTTTCTTTTGTTATCCAAACCCAGCCACCAGTTTCTCTCAGCTTCCAGCCCAAATGCAGTAAGAAAAAAAAAGTTTAAACTGCATTTTGAACTCACAGCCACTTGGCCTCAAAAGTAGCTTCTACAACTCCTGCAGCCTAAAGACATTCAAAATTGAGGGTTTTTGTTATCTGTAGCCCCCTTACCATTATTTTCAAAGCCAGAACAAATTCTTAAAGTAAAAAGAACTTTTTATTTATAACAAAGTTATTTCCTAATTATTACAGAAATAAACATATAAGAAAAACTTCAATACTCCAACATTGTCCAAAACCTTCCTCAACATTGTCCAAAGCCCTTCCCCAAGATTGTCCAAAAATCCTCAGTTATTTAGTCCTGTTAACCTCAGCACTTGTCATTTACCCGTGTTCAAAGAGTAGAAATCTTTCTTTGGCGTGTTCCAACTCTTCCAAGCAGGCAGTCAGTGGTGTGATGTGTCTTCTCCTTGTTGTCCTTCAGCAGGTAGCAAAAAGAAATTCCATAGTACAAGAAAAGTTCATTTTCTTCTTAGGCCTGGTTCACACAGCCTCTCTAGAAATACCCAAATGAAATACCCAATACTCAGCAAGACAAACTCCAACATGGAGTTCAAATCTCCAACCTCTTTAGCTTTCAGCAGACACATTCAGTTTATGCTTACTAAAAGTTGTAAGTTACCAGCCCAGGTCAAAAGTCCCAGGCCTCAGGCCCCTTATGGCCTCATAGTCTGGCATCCATCTTTCCTCCCAAAATGAGTGAATCCTTTTCTTTGTTCCAATTCTCCCTTATATACTCTTCCTTTTCTCCAAGAGAACTCTTTGAAGGGAAGTCCTGTCAGGTAGGTATGCTAACTAAAGTACTATCCAGTTCTCTGTGAAATTTGCAAGTCTATAGTCATATCAAATATATATATCATCTATATCAAGGGCACTCTGTATCAGCACTATGTTGAAAAGTAGTAGTGAGAATGGGCATCCCTGCATGGTTCCAGATTTTAATTGAAATGATTTCATTTTTCCCCATTAAGGATGATGTTTGCTGTGGGTTTATCATAAATGGCTTTATTAACTTGAGATATGTTCCTTTTATTCCAATTTTTCAAGGGTTTTTATAATGAATGAATGCTGAACTTTATTGAATGCTTAAAACAAACTTTATTAGGTAAGTAAGTACATACAGTGATTTTATTTGGGACTGGTTAAATCATTAGCTTTATTTGATAATATATAAAATAGTGATTTTTCTGCAATTATAATTGCAAGTGTAGATGAAATATCTTTACAGAATTTGTTATCATGGAAAAAAAGTTTTTGAAGAGATGTGTTTCAGGACATATTTATAATCATCTCTCCCTTTTTATTATGCAGTGGGATTTAAGTTCATTTTTGTGATATTGATTTTGTCTTTCTGCTTGTATTAGTGTTATTATGAAATTTTCTTACATGTGATGATATGGTACTTAAAATAGTTTCCTGAAATTTAGTTCATTCAATAGCAAGAATCTGAAAAATGTCTAATTATTCCAAACACACCCTACGTCATGATGGCTTAGTTAAAATAACAGTTCATTATTAAAAGCTTAACTTTTCCCTAAGTCAAACATGCAGGAAATGTGCTGTCTCTGATGTGTTCAGAAACACTTTGGATGCTAGGCTAGTTCTTTGAATAAATAGGGCTCCCACTATAACCCACTTCTTTGACAGCTCTGGAGATAGCTCATCACATATCATCCAGCAGCCAAAAGAGTCCAGGCAAGCCAGATACTCTAGCTCCCAGACCTAGGAATAAAGAAAGAGAGAGGAAACAGGTTTCATACCCTTTTATAGGAACTGAATTTTCACTAACCTTACTTGGATTTCAAAGAAAATCACAAATTCTGGTTTCTGCTGATATTCTCAGAAACATGCACCTAGCCTGCAATTCATACATGGTTAGAATCTCTATGCATCATTTATAATTTATTGTATACAGATTAAGTATTTTATCAGTACACTGTCAGTTCATTTAGTCAGTTAACAGTAAATCATATTAAAATGGTCATAAAATCCCAAGTTAAACAATATCTTATAAATATAGATGATATTCAAATTCAATACAACCACTATATTATAACAGGGATGGTAAGCTGCAGTTCTGAGAGAATTCTGCCTTCATTAGATTTTCCTGCTTGTGCTTTGCTCATAGTATATCAACCATTTCAATAAAACACAAAGTTCAATGTGACTAAATAATATTGAATGTTTTAGCCTTGTATCATCAGTGAGTTATTGAGATCCTGTAGCCCACCTTTAACTTGTGAAATTAAATTCACTTGTCCTTATTCTTTTCAATGGTTTATCTAGTGTTATTAGTATGTTAATGAGATCATATTAAGTCATTCTGATTTTTCATAAAGAAATAAAAGACTAGAACCTCAGTATGATTTCTGAGCAATTCACATTATTGAGACAATGCACTGAACAAACAATTTTGGAATAAAGGTAATAACCTTTTATGCATACTATATAAAGATATTTGTTGACAATACAATATAAAATGAAAAGTATCAATCAAATAAAAAGGCCTACTACCCACTCTGAATTACGTAAGTTTTGTCAAAAAAGTGAAACAAGAATGAATAAATTTGATCATTTCTATGAGCAAAACTACAAGGTTATTTAAGACACTATGCTCAAAGAAGGTCAAAATTTAACTGCAGAATGAAAACATTTAAAGTATAAATAGATCTATTCCCTATCAATTAGGATGTAATATTACCTGACTCAGGTTCTTCAAAGAGATTTGATTATTTCTTAATACTTACTTCATTCACAAAACATAATACACCTGGAAATTGATCTTCACTCTTTTTTTGACTGTTCATAAGTCTCTGATAATATATTTCCTGACACATTTTAATATATGTGATTATATTTTGATAGATTACATTTTTTCCAAAAGTATGTCCATAAAAAGGTTGCAAAATTATTTATTTTTCACTTGAAAAAGGAACTCTAGAATGATAAATTTCAAGCCTGCCTGTGCATCATAATTAACTAAAGAAGGCTTATTTAAATGAAAAATTGCATAGATAAGGTGAGAAGACTAATCAATTATCTAAGTAACATAAATATTATGTGCTTTGATAAAAACAAATAAGGCAACTAAAAGGAGTAGAAGGAAGTGGGCAAGAGGAAAATTGAACATCTGATTGATTGTTACATAAACTAAGAGCAGGAATTAAAATATGCTAGTAGAGATTTGTATGTCACATCAAAGATTAAAGTTTTAAAAGGGGAGGGGCAAGGGGAAAATGGTATGAGTGCAAAGATAACCACTGAAAGAAAAATACAAACTCTCCCACTACCCCAAGAAAAAATTTGTAAATAAAAGATCAAAATATATTTATCATACAAGAAACATAGCTAATAAGCCACATTCACTATAACACAAAATATGTGATAGAACTTGGATAAATAATATCAGTCATATTAACAAACATCAGTATTAGGTACCTTTTCCATAGTTTCTCTTTATTCAAAGTAAAATCTATCTATAATCAATTTGAAAGAAACACATGAAATAAGGAAATTCAGAAAAACCTAAAACTAAAGGGAAAGTACTTAAAAATGGGAGGAGGAGTTAAAAATAAGTTCTCAGATGTCAGCCTACTCAAAATTCAGGTAAGTTGAGCACAGAAAATAACAGTTAAAACCTATAAGCTATTTTGGGGGGAAAATAGGAATCCTTGAATAAATAAATGGGAAAGAATAAAGGATTCTTTTTTATGGTAGAATGCCAAACAGTAAGTGTAGAAAAATGTTAGAATGATAAATTCAGTATCAGGGAACAAATGCATGATTATTTTAGGCACAAATATATATATATTTTTTCTTTTTTTAATCTTTTGATTTTATTTTTTTAAGTTTATGTATATGTAAATTTTACATCTTTGCAATCCCAGGGATTTACTCCCCCCTCCCCTCCCATCCCCTCCTTCCCTCCTGTCAATTGTTGTGGACTTCAATTTGGTGCTCAGCCTGTTTTGTCTTTTCCTCATGGCTTTTATTTACTTTTTTTTCATTATGTTCCATATATTAGTGAAGCCATTTGACTTCTGTCTTTCTCTTTTTGACTTGCTTCTGTTAGTATGATTCCTTCTAAGTACATCCATGTTGTCAAAAAGTCGTCTAATTTGTCATTTTTAACTGATAAGTAGTATTCCATCGTATATAAATACCACATCTTTTCAACCAGTCATCGGTTTGGGGGCACTTGGGTTGCTTCCATGTCCTTGTAATATAAATAGTGCTACGATAAACATCCGAGCTCAGGTGTCCCTTTGTACCCACATTGAGGTCTCTTTGGGGTAGATTCCCAAGAGAGCAATTGCTGGGTCAAATGGTAGATCATTTTCATTAATTTGAGGGTCCTCCACACAGCTTTCCATAGAGGTTGGACAAGTTTCCATTCCCACCAGCAGTGTAAGAGTGTTCCTTCTTCTCCACATCCTCTCCAGCACTTAAACAAATATATTTAATTTGATGATTAACATAATATTTACACAGTCTCAGAGTCTCTTCTTAAACTATAGTTACTTATCACAAAGGAAAAATTGCTATGTTATAGTGGAGAAACCCAGCAGACTTATACCTTACCCAGTGACTGCATCTACTATCACCTGTGATGGGACAAATTACATCATGTTCCTCCAGGCAAGATGTACTAGAAGGCCATGCCAAAACTTGTCTGATACACCGTTGTTTTTTTGTTTGTTTGTTTGTTTGTTTGTTTGCTTAAAAAAAGTTATACGCCAAGGATCAAATCATGAGAAAGTATCACGTTTTCCGCATGAAGGGACATCCTACAAAATAAATAGCAATATTGAAAAATGCCAAGACCTTGAATATAAGAAAAGACCAAGTAATTGTACAGATTAAAGGAGAATAGAAAGGTATGACTACTATTTGCAACCTGTGATCCACCACTGAATGACACAACAAAATGAGAATATTCTTATTTTTCAAAAACAAATATGGAAATATTTTGTAGTAAAGGTCTCTTACTGCAGGAATCCACTCTCATTTGGACTAGGAAAACATTAAATATAGGTACAGTAACAGAAAAAGAAAAGAAAATAATACAGCCAGTGTGATGAGTTCTTAACCTTTGAGGGTCTAGGGTGAAGGATACAGAGAACATTATGTGCTACTTTAAACATTTTTCTATCATCTGAAATTATTTCAACACGAAAGTTAACCAAAAAAAAAAAATTACCTAAAAAAAACCACTAAAAGTCTAAACCCTATAAAAATGAATCTAACATTGTATCTCACTGAAACATAACTAGAGAAATTTCTTTCTTTTGTATTTATTGATTAGAATTTAAAAATATATATAAAATTTTAAATTTTTATTGTTTCATTAGAATTAGCCTTGTGGAGTTATCATTACTAATATTTCCTGCTATTTTGATGCTATTTCTTTTCTATTGTGGGAATAAACAAGATAGATAATTACCCTAATGTCAAAAGTAAGATGCTGTTTAGAAAAATGATACTATTGTGAATTAAAGGAAAATAGAAGCATTGAAAATCTATATGAGCTCATGAATTTTAAAGCCTGTCTTCTAATTTCTCACTCTGTTCCATAAAATGGCATCTGAGCAATGTCAGCTCAACAACCAGGACAGTCCTCACAGATTTTGTCTCTAATAACATTCATACTAAATAGGATGTGCTTTCTTGGATAAATGGTCCATTTCACACATAAGATAGAGAAGGTAAAAAGGACACTAAGGATATTTTACTGTTAAAGGATGAAGAAACTTCAAAAGATATGTCAAAAGGACAAAGTAACCATTGTGAAGTGCTCCCAGTGACTAAAATGACAATTTAAATATGAGAAAAAACTTTTGGAGAGTTATAACACTTTGTATCTATGGACATGCATGAGTCCATAACTATATTCACAAAAGTCAGAATAATCTCATTTTTTTTTTGCCTTTCAAGACACTATTAAATTAAACCCTCACTTTGAAAATTGGTAATTAAAGGAAAAGGAGAAACCAGGCATTCATCAAGAAATGAATTGCAGGATAATTAAATGCACCTGTTGACAAAGAGAATCTCTTTAGAAAAGTTCTAGTTAGTAAGTGTAAAAAGTTGATAACATTTTCTTCCAATTCTAATAAAATCATTAAGGCAAAATTGCTGTTAAAACCACATGTGAATATTTGACAAGAAATAAGCACAGAACTTGATTGTAAAGGCAGAAAAGATGAAAAAGAGAAAGTGACTGAATTCAGCTCTAATTTGAAAAGTTAACCTTAGCGATAAGCCAATAAAGATAATTCTATTAACATTGCTTGAACTGAGAAAATGATAGTTTTCAGACTTCCATAATTAGTTTTGGAGCTCCTTGGTAAATTAAATTAACCTGGTTTTCTCATTTATGTTTAGGATCCAAGTAAAATCCTCCTCACACAATCTTAATTAAGCATCATGATATGAATTTTACCAATGAAAAATTAAAAAGAATTTTGTTTATAGTCTTCACATACTGGAAGAAATTTGATTCCCAGAGAACTAAAAAATTTCTATAATCTAGACAACATAAATGTTGATGTTTATTTTTACTCATGCATAGCAAAACCCTGTGAACTAATAAACAATTATGTTTTGCTGTTAAACAATGATTGTATATTAATGTCTTTCCAAGAATACATTTCATCTCTTATGGTAGGATAAAAAACTAACTCTAGTCGTAACTATTATGGAGGGCCCTAAATATAGGATCCTCTAGATCTGAATGATGCCATGCTATGCAGAAGTAAAGGGATTTATAATGTCAGTTCTCTCTCAGAAATGCCTGTCACTCAATCTTAGTTTCTTTTTGCAGGTCCTGCTTATAAAGAGAAGATAAATGTAACTCTTTTAAAGACTGATCCAATAATACAAAAAAGAAAAGAGCAAATTAGTAATTTTCAAATTATTACTTCTATTACAAAAATGTTTCTTTACATGATTTCCCAAGAATTAAAACATTTAATATTATGCTTAAATTAAAGCATTTAGTATTATGCCTTAAAATGGCTATAACATCAGTATGTACACAACTATATTGCTGTTGTTGTTATGAATATATTATCACATTTTTATGTATACTTTTCCCTTAATGACTACCTACAATTAATTCCATGCTGTCACATTATTATTAGTGACATTATCTCATCATGGTAGAGTTTTCTGAATATTTCCCCAGTGGTAATATCAGTGAAAAATTTAGCATTAAGATTTCTTATCAATATTCTTTAGTTAAGCTAATTTGAATTAGTTGATTAGATTTATCCTCGGGTTAAAGGCAGAACTATTGTATGTAATACAATTTCAATGAATTGCACATTTTTCACAAATGCTGATTAGTAACTGTATTAATGGGAAAAAATGCCTCAAATTCTAGTAAAAGACTTTGCAAGAATTCTCCATCTCAGAAACCTCTACAGGTGGAGTACCATCCACTTGGCTATAAATAGGTCTATAATAGTCTAGGTCCAACAAAAACAGTTGTATTTTCCTTAAAAAGACATCAGGCCCTCTTCACACATAATTTAAAGGGCAATCAAGAGTCTAATCCATATTTAAAGAGCAAACAGTCATCCACAAGCTTGTGGGAAGCCTATGTTCCAGTACCTGTAAGAGGGTCATACTAGAAAGGAAAAGCTCAAGGCACCAAAGTGCTAGTTCTAGGAATCCACCAAAAGAGTAATCACTTTTCTCTTATCTCTCTTTTCCCAATATATACCACTCCTCACTCTTTTCTAAGGAGCACAATTTTGATCTTCATTCTGCTCTGGGCCCTAATTTTCCTTATTTTTATTAGTCATATGATCAGAAGCCAAAAAAAAAAATTGGGGAAAAAAAGTAAAAAATAAAAATGCAGAAAAGTTTTTAAAACAACTATTCCATATCCCCAGAAGCAACCTCTTATAAGTATGTCTAACTTTAGACATGGCAATCACTTACCTAGCAATGAAACAGTGCAAGTGCATACAGGGATCAAATAGGTATGTAAATTTTGGCATGAGTTACACATAAGACACTCCTCTCCTAAGTAGAATAGGTTCTAACAAATGAAGAGTGTATGCCTTGCATAATGTCAAATAAGAAAAATGCTCTGAATGTTAAAATCCTGTTTACCTAATTGATGTATCCCATGAGTCTATAACCCTTGATCTACTTAAACAACTATTGTAAACCTATTTTGTAATCAGAATTTTCTGACTCACACTAAAATACCCCTCCTCCAGACTTCTCCCTAAACGGAGGAAATACTATATTATTTTCATATAATCATTAACCTTCTATTTTTTAGTTCTTCAACTTTATACAGTACCCTGTTATTTCCTGTTAGGTTACAGTTCCAACCATTTCTTCTCTACCCATCTACCTTCTATTTCCTTTCATCTGGATTTTAATTTTTATGTTGTTGATTTAATGTTTTTACTTTTTATCTTGTACCCAGTCAAAGTTTTTGATGTTTGTCTGTAATTTTGTAGTGGTTAATATTCTTTATCAGTTTGGTCAGCTGCCAGTCTGGATGTTGTTCTAAAAATATATTTTAAATAAGGAGAATAATATTAAAATCAGTAGACTCTGAGTAAAGTGCATTACCACCGGGTGGGTCGGCTTTGTCCCATCTGTCGAAAAGACTGAAGTCTCAGAGAAAGAGAGGTTCTCCTCAAGACTCAATGCAACCTTGCTCTATTAATGTTTCACTCTGCCATGGTCACATATTCTAATGCTAAGGGACCAGATAGATACTTTAAGTGAGAAGAACAGATTGTGTCAAATATTAGGGAGTGATGGAGACTAGAGCAAATCAGAGAGTTCATGCTCTGTATAAAGAGGGAGCCAGTACTCCATCAGTCAAGTACTATTCTAGAAAAATGCATCCCAGTAGTACCAGCAAAAAAGGGGAAATGGATTTTACACTTGCCATCCCACAACCTATTCATTGAAGTGCGCGCGCGCGCGCGCACACACACACACACACACACACACATGCACACACACATTTTATTGGTTCTGTTTCTCTGAAGAAATTCAACAAAAGGGTTCATCATATATAAAACAGTGACTATCATTTCATTACAATTTGATATTATATTTCAATCAATTGGATTTCCACTGTCATGAGTATGAAAATAGTATGTGTGTTTGAAACTAGTAGTATACTAGAATCACCGCCTGTTTCTTCACAAGCTTAAAAGTATAATTTCTGTGTTACCTGAGGTAATTAGGTCTAATAGCCAAGAAAAAAATATTTTCCATGAACAAAAAATGCCACATTTCAATCTGCTTCATATTACAATGAATTTTCTTTTAAATACATTTTTCCCAATTTCTAATTACCTTTCCTTTTTCTTGTTAATGGAAGAATTAGATTATCTCCCCATGCCTTTAATGTCATTAAATGTCTCAGTCATTTTGTCTATTGCTCAGAATGAGTACTTTCTTAAGACGAATTCTTTGGAACCCAATGAGCCTCTCTGGAAATTTAAGCCACTATCATTCTAGGCTAAAGCCTGTTTGTTATATTGAATTTCTTTGAAATATACTGTCATTTTGTTCAATTATTTTAAGTATTTCACATCTGCCTCTCCTTTTTTTTCCCACCTTTGTTTTATTACAACACATATTCAAATAATTCCTTCAGAAGGAATATGTGAAATAGTTTGTTTATGCAATTTTTTATTTTCGCAATCATTTTACTAATTTGTCTTTTATAAAATTTAAGGTTTCAAATAATTTTGATGATGCTTTTATTTATTTTTTTTGTAACAACCATTGTTGCTGAAGATAAATCTAACACAATTCCATAAAGCTTTGTATGTTATTACCTTATTCAGGTGAAAAGATGAAATTAATTGTGCTTACTGTTCTGAATTTCTATTCAGTATTTTAATTAATGACTTTTACATTTCAGTTCTTAGGTTTCATCTATTCTTTCTTGTATAGTGATTTTATTTTCTCCATTTTGATGTTCTAGAATTATTTTTGTCTTTTTTCTCTGAAATGCTCTTATGAATTTTCTATTGTGTTATTTTTATGCTAACTTTCTTTAAAATCCTCAGTTTGTTTTTCTATGGCATCACATTCTTTAAATATTTTTCTGAAGAAAATAGTTACAATTTTTTTTAAAAAGTGCTGTTTCTTAAATTTCTATTTCTACCTGGGTTGACTAGTTTTTTTGTATTACTCTTCCTTTGTCTTTCATGCTTGTAACTTTCTTATGTTCAGTAGTTTTTAATTATCTATACATTTGATAATTTGGTATACATTTTGGGAATTTGGGAATTTGGTATACTTTTCTAGATATTGGTGTGCTTCCCTCTATTGTCTTCCTTATAAATCTCTCCTGACAAGACTTTCCCTAAACATGAACTCAGCTTTAAACTCTCTATAACTGGGTAGAGAGTTTACTGTTAGAATTAGGAGAATTTTGTGTAATGCTTCTATACTAACTTTTGTTGTGTTAATTTCCTCAAGATAATTCATTAAAATTAGTAAGAAAGTAATTTCCATTATTTATTTTGAGTAACATGGTGACCAAAGGAATAAAACCTCTTCCCTGTTCTTGTCACACTTCCCTGTATTTACCTACACTTCAAAACTGTGCCTTTCATAGTTCCAGTGATCATTTTTAATCTCTATCTTATGTACTCATGGCTACTGTTTCTTTGTTTTGTTTTACCCAAGCTTCTATTTTCTCCCAGTCATTTAGAAATTTGTAATCAATCATTCATCACCTTAACTATATGAAGTTGATTCAATTTTTCAGTTATTCTACTTTAGAACAATTTTAAGAAAATAACAAATTTGAGAGAATAGAAGGTTTATATATACCCCTTATCCAAACACCTAAATAAATTCCAGCATTCTCAGTACTAGTCACCAGAATGGCATATTTATTTTTACTAACAAATCAGCATTAACACATAAAACTCATAGAAAATAGTTTACCTAAAGTTAATTCTTTCTGCTGTATAGTCTATGAATCTAAATGTATAATGATATATGTTCTTTATTATAGAAAACTACAAAATATTTTCACTGCACTAAAATTCCTCTGTGTTCTTCTTCATATATATATATGTATATATATATGTATATATATAAAATTTCCCCACCACACATGCAACTAGAAATAACTGACATTTTATTTGCTTCATAGCTTTGCTTTTTCCATAATGTCATATAGTTGGAATCATATGTTGCCTTTTCATACTGACTTCTTCCACTTGATAATATGAATTTAAAGTTCTTCCATGTCTTTCCATAATAGTTCTTTTTAGAACTAATATTCCATTTTCCAGATCTACCATACCTCATTTCTCCATTCACTGATTAAAAGGTATCTTGCAGGTTTCTGAGATGTAACTGTGGAATGTGGAAGCAGGTAGAGAGATGGAGATTTAGTTAAAAGGATCACTTATCTCTTTAGCCCCTTCTGACATACTAGAGGGTGAGCGATAACTGGTCTCTCACCTGTGACACAGTCTTCTAACTTTTTTGGAATGTCCCAAGAGACATGTGACTTATTAGTAAATGACTGTTGCACCAAAGGTAAATTTTCCTGTTATTGGTTATTCTCACATCCTCCCTGCTACATGTTATGTACATTTTACTACTTTTTTATTATATTATTGTAACTTTTTTTGCTGCACTGGACCAGTTTGATCAGCAGGTAGGTCCTTTTGCCTTGCTGTATGGGTTGGCTTAACTTTTTGTTTCCTTTTGCATGAATCTTTAGTAGAATGAGTTTTTATGGGGAATTTTTGCCTTGTGGACTTCTGTTTGAGAAAATGTTGATGTCTAGTAATATAGTAATTCTGTGGGTCAGCCACACAGATAACTATCAACCTCTTCCGTCTCAATTTCTTCTTCATTCCACACTCAACTCCTAATGTATAACTACTATCAATAAGATTATAAACATTCATATGTAGGTTTTCTGTGATATAATTTTCATTATCTCTGTAGTAAAATTCCAAATTGTATTCCAAAGCGACTCATTATCTCTTTTTTTTTTAAATTTATTTACTATTTTCAAAAGCTCTGCAGGAGGCTTTAATTCACATTTGAGTCAACAACTAGATTCTTGCAGAGTCAGGTTTATAACTAGGTATTTGATTTTGGGAGATGTTAGCAAAATGGTATTGTGTCTTTAATTTGAATTCTCCTTGGTCATTGTTAGAATATAAAAGTAATTAGTTTTTATATATAATTTGTATCCTCCAATTTTGCTGTAACTTCATATTAGTTACACAACATTTTCAGACTGCCATTTTGACCCCTAAAACTGTGCTATTTTTCTACCATGTGCTATTTTCTTCTCTTTTTGTTTCAATCTTTTTTCCTCAATTATAACTGCTTCTAGAATTACCAGTGTTAAAGCCAAATTATATTATTTTTGTTATGTCTAAAGTCTTTTATAATATTTCTGCTGGAATATCTTCAAAGAAAAATAATTCTTAAAAAGAAAAATTACAAGTAAAATTATTAAAGTTTTGGTATATATTCAATAAACTTGTATCAATGTAGTCATTTTCTAGCAAAAAAAACTCATGAAAATAAGTGACAGGTAAGTGACAGGTAGAAGAAAAGGGTGAAAGGAAATAGTTTATAATCTGAATATTTTAACTCTTTATAACCTTTTGATAATACAGAAAGATATATTTAGCATCATGTGCAGCTTTTTCATGAGAAGATAATGTTGACTTTGTGCATTTCATTCAATAGTGTCTTATTAATGGGATTTCCATTCATGGCTTTCTATTTTACAATGTCCTACTAATAAACACTTTCAAAGAAAATTTAAGGATTTAAAAGGCTCAATTTTGATCCATTTTGTAAACTTATGAGAAAGGATATGGGAAATAAAGCATTTAGAAGAATTTTCTATATAGAACGCTAAGCAAATGGTTTTCTACAGACATGTAGCTATAGGGACTTCTTATATCAATTTTTAAAAGCTGTATTCTCTTAAACTATGAGTCCAAAGAATTTCAGACACGTAACACAGAGAAGCATATCTTCATTATTGTGAAGGATTTTCATCCTCATCTGCAAACTCACTCTCAACTCAATTACTATATAAGCACAGTCAAGTCTCTCTGTCTCCCTCTTTCTCTGATATTTTATTTATACACTATGACTGCCCAATAAATATGACAACTTTTTTGATACATGGCCTAAGGATCAATCACATTAACGCTATCATCAGTAAACTTAACCAGGCCTGTTGACATTATAATTTTTGATAGAATACAGTTCAAAGTAACTATAAAGCTAAAGCTTTTAGAAAATTTTAGAATTATGCAAACCATATATCTGTGATTCAGTAAATTAGTACTATATCATAAATTATACACTGTGTCACCTGCTATAACACTGTATCATCATAATTCCTTAAATCATGCCAGAAATTATTCATTTCAGATTTTCATCCTAATATCTCTTCACAACTTGGATTTGATTCTTTCTCCAACTAACCTTTGATATGCACAAGACCCCTTCTTTGACTTTTATTCAATAGTTGGAATTATTTGTGTCTTATGAAGAGAAAACCAGAAAATGTACCACTTACAGACCTCATTGTCTTCCAAAGTTGCTGATGCTATTACAGTGTGGTTTATTAGAAAAGATTATGCTTTCCTGTTATTCTTTAGTATGGGGAGTTCAATTTAGGTTATTTATTAAAACCTTAAGCATACTACTAAAATTGCTTTATAAATGCACATAATAATAAAATAATCTTTTAAATAAAGTCATCCTGATTGCAATCAAAAGAAAAAGTGCTAAAAGAATTGGAATACAATTGCATTGTGAGTCATGTCACAGATTCTATCTGCATATATACATATGTAAATGTACACATATATATAGAACAAGGGAAGGGGAGAAGAGGGATACAGTATCATTTATATATACTAAAAGAGTGTGTGTGTGATGAATAGAGATTATTAAGAAAGATTGGAAATGTAAGAATTGAAATCTAAACATTTTATTATTTGAATTGGAAAAGTGTATAGGTTCCAATCTTTCCAAAATTACCAAGATACATTTCTTAATAATAGAAGCAATTTTCAGAATTAGATATGAAGAATGCTACTACTTATATCAAAACAAAACAGGAAGAACTAAAACTACACAGTTTTTGGTGGGAAGAAGTAGCTGATGACAGACAAGCCTCCCCCCTGAGAATAACTAGAAATTCAGTTAATACACATAATTGAAAATATGTTTAAAGGATCAGAGAGATGCAAACAAGTAGAGACAGTTAAGGGGAAACAAAAACATTAAGCGGATTTGACTGTGCAACTGCTTTTAGCATAAAGCAATTGCCAGTTTGAGATAGAGACTTCTGGGTAATAATTCCATCTTTACTCCTCAAAGGACTGCTATCAGGGAACTACAAATGAGAAGAGGTTCTGATGGATACTCTTAATCAACAGCTTTTATCATTGGCCATTCCTGGAGGCTGAATGGAGTGAAATCCTGAAATCCTAAGTAAAAACCTTCTGGAAAACAGAAAACAGTTTTTGGTAGTTTCATGGGTCCAAAATGAGACAACATCCTACAACAGTGAGGAGTTGGTAGTCAGTGGGTGAGACCCCCAGAAAATTCTCCAGGTTCTAGAGAAGACCAGAGTCAATCAAGAGATGGACAGAACCTTACAAAGCTGCAACTTAGCCCCAGTTAGCACAAAGAGGTCCCAGGAATTCACTTTCAAACAGAGCTTTATTCAGCCAGTGATTACTTGAATGGCAAGGCAATCAGATACGTGTGGTGCTGGGCCAGGTTGCAACAGGATGTTTTATGCTTTGCTTTATCTTGATAGGTGGATCAGACAGTTTCTCCTACCTCATTAGGCAGCTGCTAGGAGGAAATAATAGCCTACTTTACAGTCTTTCAGCAGTCCACCAGATGTCCTTTTTCCAACTACTCTCAGTGCATGTCAGAATTCCGACCTTCCTCTCAAAAACATTATGAGCACAAGTTCCCAGTTACTTGGTGTGAGGGATGAGCTTTTAGGACAAAAAGCCCTTTGATGCATTGTATCATACATGAGTTTAGTAGCCACTCACACTGATAGAGATAACTGAACAGAAAAATCTAATTGCAGGTAAACTTATTTACAATGAGAATGGACAAAGACTGCACTTGTCAAAGTGAACTGTCCAGTTTTTAAGGTTTTTATGGTCTTATTATTTCTCTCAGAGAATGAAATTATTTACATACAACATTATATATATATATATATAATGTTGTATGTAAATAATATATATATACCAGCAAAGTTGAAAGGCAAAACAGCAAAGCTGAGAGTCAAAGCAGGCCTGCCTGCTTCCAAAATCATGCTTTTACTGTTTCAAAGTATATCTTAAAAATCTGCTGATATCATCCATCATTGATTACGCTGGAAATGTCAATAATTTTAGTTATGATCATTTGCAAAATCTAGTACAAAGCTACAAAGAGGTGTCAAAAATCAGATTTGTACCTTGGATCCTCAGGGGGTCAAAGGATACTGAAATTTAACAGTGAGAATGAAATAGGGTGTTTTCCCAGAGAAAGCAGAATGGAAACAGGGAATAAGGATTTGATATAACAAGTACCAATTAACACAGTTTGAATCATGCTGAGTACAAATAATCCCTCCAAATTCAGAGACTTAAAACCAACAAATCTTTCTTCCCACACTACATGTTGTGCTGGGTAAGCTATGGTAAAATTGTTTGACCAGAAATCAGAATGTTGAGCAATTACTTTTTTGAAATTCTCAAGCCACCAGGACAAAGGTTAGAAGAAATTGGGAAAGTACCCATTGGTTCTCAGAATCTTCTTTCAGGGTTAATATACATATCTCCCAAGTACATGTACTTGACTCAAACAAGTACTGTAGATACCTGTAGCTTCAAGCATAGGGTTGACCTGCAGGGAGAAACAGACTGGCTATAATACCCATGAATAGTCTTATGCTCCCCATGTGATGAAAACTCCCTAATGAGTGTTACTTGTATTATCACTGAAGTGAAAAAAGACACTGCATTATTTATTTCTATTTATGGTATATTTGTATCACATAAATAATATGAAAACCTGCCGTTTGTTGAGTTCCTATTCTGCAGCAAGCACACTCATGGGCCCATTGTAAAATATTCAATATACCTGTTCCCAAATATCAAAAAAGAATCAGGGGCTCTGAAAGATTACATAAAGCCTTCAGGTTCAAGACTATGTAACAAGAATATAGATTCAGCTACTATCACTTCAAAAGTCTTTGAAATGAAAGCAAAGAACAAAAGAGATTAAATTTGTAATGGGACAATGAAAAGGTGAGGGTGACTGCAGAAGAAAGATATTAAATTTCTCAAGAAAAAGTATGGAGAGAAAAGGAGTAGAAAGGAGGGCTCCTGCAGAGCTTGTTCTAACTCCTGCATGGAGATGGGATGGAAAGAATGACAGAAAGCAGCATGATTGATTGAAGATGAGTCTATGCAACAGCTTTACAGTCAAACTACTCCCATATGGGCAAACCATCTGGCAAAGGTGACATTTATCACAGGCAACTCTTGGGACTTGCTCTATGACTCAGTTAAATGACTTTCCAGATGAGAGTTCATATACTGGTGTGGGTATCTGTACCCTCTTCTCTGAACCATGGCCTGTCTGGTGAGGGTAGTCCAGTCTGCCCATTCCTTACCCACATGCTGATGCAGTGGAGCAAGCACAGAATGTTACACACACACACACACACACAAACATTCTGCTTTTTTTACTGATGGGCATTTAACACAAGGAATTGGTTCCATAAACAATATAATGACTAAACAGTCAATTCAAGGACTCATGACGCAACTCAAAATCAGAAGCCATCATAGAAAACTACCATCATATCACTATCACTGATGAAAAGATGGGCAATGTGATGGGAGTTTCAGAGGTCTTATCCCTGTTAGATTATGGAATTACACCAATCATAATCTTTGGAGTGGAAGCTATAGAAAGAGAGATTGTCATAAATGCCATCTGAGGCAGAAGGAAAGGTAAAGGAATAGGCTGATTCTACCTTTACCTTCTCTCCAGCTAGGAACCAACACATGGCTCTGGCAACTCAACTTGTCCCGCTTGACAGACCCACAAAGAGAAGAATGAGAATGATCTAAGACAAACAGTGCCCAAGTTGCAAAAAGCTGATTTTTTTTTTTTTTTTTTGGCATACTTGCTCTGGAGTAGACCTGACCTGGGTATTTTGCACAGACAATTTCATTCAATTCCATTAGCAAGCCTACATAGTAAATGTTCATTGTAGTTAGTCCATGGGATAGGCAAGAAGTCCATTTCTAGTAAACCAGTGTATTAAAACAATAATATCACCTGCTATTATTAGAGAGGAATTGTTAGTTTTGTGAGATAATCCATAATTTTTAAATTGACCAATGGATACTTAAATATATAATTTCATTTGGGGTCTAGAGAATACTAGTGAAACTAAGTCAAACATTAGTTAAAATGATCATATCTGTGCAATAAGACTATGTGAAGGGCAAAGACTACTGCTTTCTTATTTCATAATTTGCTACTATATCTATATCTATAGATATATAATTTGTTACTACATCTATAGATATAGTATATCTATATAGTATATATAGTATATATATAGTATATATAGTATATATATAGATATACTATATCTATAGATATAGTAGCAAATCTACATATATATCATATATATATAATATATAATGCCTTTATATTAAAAAGGAAGGGGGGAGTAAGTTAAATGGTAGAGATAATTTCAAGTAACTCTAAAGCTCAATCTTTTGTTTATATTCTACTACCTGCACTTCAAGGTTATCCTGTAAATAACTTCTCTTTCACAAATGCTAGTCCCACTGATGACAATGTAGCACTCTCAGTGGACACTGAGACACAGGCAGGAAACCCTTAGAGCAGGGTAAACTGTCTGGGATCTCAAGGGTTAGTAGTGTGCTTCATAGTGATTTTATCTATGAGTAGATGTCAGGCCTTAAAGCGCTACCTAATCTACTGAAATAAGTAAATAAAGAACACTGATTGCAACAAACCAAAGCTACAGTGAGGCAGTGTTAGCATAGATTTTGATAGCCAATTAGATATTTTGAGATATTGCCAGCAAAGTTTATTTGTGATGAGTTGAAATAACTGAAGTTTTCACAACTTAAGTGTGTACAGGATAAATAATGTAATCAGGTGATGTGATTGGTTTTATGGAATATCTAATCAGTGATAAAGCAATTGACATAAAATTTCTTTGCAAACCTGAAATATAATCTTTCTTTACCTTGATGAGCATCTGCTGTTATCTAAATACAAGCACCCCTTGCAATGTTCAAGCACATCAGCAGCAGCATAAACTTGACCAACCTTCCAACAGCTCTTACTTAACCCTGCCTTTTCAATTAAAGGAAAGGAAATGAATATATTGTTTTCAATCCTATATGATTGTTTCCAATTTCTTCAAGTTTTTGGCAAACCAAGATTTTCATTTCCCCTTATTACTTCTTTTCTTCCTCCAGCCACCTTAGTATGGAGGTAATATTTTGTTTAGAGATTTTGTTAGCATTAGAATGCAAGTTAGCTATATGAGGAAAGAAGGTCACCATTAAGCAAAGAAAGATTTGTTTGCTACCTCGGTTGGTTGGTAGAGAGCTAACACTTCTTGCTAAGGTGTATGGTTAGAAATTACTGGTATGACTCAAAAATTAGAGTAGGAAAGTGTTCAAAATGCAAAGGCAAGTCCAGTTTGATAGTGTACAACCAGAGACCTCACAGCAGACTCCACACTCAGAAGGACCCTGCATTTGATTTAATGTTCTGCTAACAATAATTTGAAGTTCTTTTTTTTAAAATTATGAGCCTTCAATATTTATTTTCACAGAGTCCCACAAGCTGTATCACTGGTCTGGTACTGAAGATGAATATGGGGAATATGACTAAGAATGAAAAAATGGAAGAAGATCAGAGAAAGAAAAGCGCCAAGACACCTGAGTCCAGGTGAAATTATTTGTACTGAAAGGTTGACACAACAGAAACAAATGAATGACTTTGCATAATTTTCTGGATTTAAAGGTTGTTTTGCTATTTTTGCCTTAATACTATACTCAGAAGAGAGGTATATATTTCCATTAACTCATATTAACTGTTTTATTAATTACGCATTCAATAGAAGAATTCACATTTATTCTTATTTACCTGATTTTATCATTTTCATCTTAGATCATATTTTTATTTTCTTTTTTCCATTTTGCTACTGAGACACATTTGTCAATATATTGACCTACTTGAAAAAGTTATTTGACTTTTTTAGGACAATAAATCACACTTAGGATTTTGGCCATTTTTAAATTTTCTTTAATAATTACATTTCCTTGTATTCAATACCAGACACATTTTGACCTAGTTCATATCTACAGCTATAAATAAATATATTTTCTGAAAAAAAATGCAAAATACTAAGTGACTACTACATCTTGGGTAAGTGAGAAAGAGAACAACCAAATGGAGAGAAGAGGCCAAGATACAATCTCATCATAAGCCCCATCCATGTCTTCACACACCACAAGCAGGAGGGTCTCTTAGGACAAAAGAATTTGAAACCTGTTTCTACTTATCCAAGATTTAAAACCTGCACCTGAAAGCCAAACCTCCAAAACATCTAGCTTTGAAAGTCATATAGGAATTCAGCCCATAAAACTCATAAGGCTACAATGACTTGAAAAGCAGCTCCTAAGGGCTTCACTTTTTTGTGTGCTCACCTACCACAGGGCTCAGCACAGAGATACAACTGAAAAATGGAATATAGATAAATCAAACACTAGAGCAAGAAATAGTCAAAGATAACAAGCTGACCATAGTACTAAAAGAAAGGAGGGGAAGGAAGGGGTGGGGCAAAGCAGGGGAGGCAGGAACACAGTGGAATATGGTGACAGATCATGAGTGATAAGGTAGTGGGAAAACTATGGGAACTGCAATGATGTCAGAAAGAAAAAAGATAAATAATTTTTTTTTAAAAAGGGTGGTCAGACTTTCTATAAAGAAACCTATTAGTTCATCTTAAATTATCAGTCTGAAGAGCATACATCTAATTTACATACATCTAGAAGCCTATAAAATACACAAGAAAGCCTGGCAGGCATCATCACTTGCACTCTCTCTGTGCCTCCCTCCAGGTTGCCAGTACACCCCAGAAAGAAATTTGTGAGCTCATCAGGTGACCAACTTTGGTAGTTGCTGCAGAAAATATGCTTGATTACCTGGCGCTGCTGGTCAGATTCCACAGGAATGTGAAGGCAAAGAAAGAGTTCTTAGCTAACTACTACCCCCCAGGACACACAGAGAAACAGTAGACTAAGATTATCAGGACTTTATGAAAAAGAAATCACTAGTTGATCTTCACAGTTGCAGCCTTAGCCTTCTAATTGAACACACATGAATACCATTCAGCTTTAATTTGTGAATCCTGTCCCAATCAACCTCTAGAATCACACTATTTTTTTGCTCAGTGAAGTACTTATTTTACTTACACTCATTTCTGCCTCATTCACACTAAAAGAGGGAGCCAGGATTGAAGGATGGCAGAACACTTTACAATAAAGTGATTATTTCTTTAAGAAAATAAAATCTCTTCCTATGAAGCTAAATTTAGAAAACAACATTCATGCTTCTATAGCAACTGGATATGCAAGGTATAAAATTTTATGAATAAGATCACAAAAATTATATCTTTCACTTCCTTTAATATAACCCATATCATTTGATATCATTCCCCAGTGCACCCTTTTTTCTTATGAGAACACTCTTGGGCATCAATATTTATGTCCATCAGAACTTCCAGGTTCTTGTCAATTCTTTGTCTCTGACCATATTCTTTTCATAATTTGTTCAAGAGTGGAGCCATGATGCAAATTGGATCTTTCCAGTTGTTTTAGCTAATGTTTATTAGTCTAGGATTGAACACTGACAGTTGGATAGATACAATCCCCACACACCCCCACCAGGGAATAATAAAGTTCCTTTTGGACATATAAACTTAGGACCAACTTCTCTAGTAGTCATAACTAAAAAAGTGATCATCAGATGTACTTTTTGCCATTTCTCCACCATATGTAGGAAATTGCTTCACTAATTAAGCAAATTAATACCAAAACAAACAAACAAAACAAAACCAGGTGACAATATTCTGGAGGTCTTCTGTTCCTTTGGCTTTATATATACTGAACCCATATCTCACCTCTTCATTCAAATACATTAAATGTCTACACATGCTTGTAATAAATTTTCCTTTTGTCCAGTTTGAGTTGAGATTGTTTCTAACCAAAATGATCTTAACTTTACAAGGACTGAATTATTAACACTCCAATATTTGTATATTTTTGATAAGTATTTAGTTTATTAACTGTTCAACTGTGTCCAAGAAAAATACATGATCATAAAGAAAGATGATCTTTATAGAAAGTGATCTATATAATTTTTCCTTTGTAAGTCCTACATAATGTAATATTAATATTGATTATCAAATATTACAATTATGGTATTATTCATTATCAAAAATGGTATTATATTATATATTTGAAATTAGTGAATTATTTAAAAAATAAATTCTTGGGATTTTTTTAGTGGACAAAGTAGTTCCTTGTCCACTAAATTGTCTATACACACTTCAAAATTATTTCAAGAAAGCAGAACATTTTGTAACTTAGCCTATGTCAAACTTAGCCAAGTCTTATTTCCGAACTGGGAATTCTTGTGGGATGTCTTTGTTTCAAAATTAAGAGCACAAGGTTCCCTGGAAAATGGAGGTTATGCAATACAACTTCTCGTGTGTTCCTCAGGACAGCATAAGCGAGGATGCCTAGTTTTCCTGGGAACAGCCACTCATGTGAAAACCCCAGCAGAACCTACACAGCTCCCTACACAGAAGTTTATGGATTCTGTTAAGGAATTAATAATGCCATGAAAAAATGCATTATTTTTATATAGATTGGCATGCATATATTTGATGGAACATAGGTCTGATCCCTTTTCTCCCCTCCAAACCTTCCTCAGTGTAATCAAAAGTCTTTAAGGACAAGTGGAAGAAAGAAACATGAATAATTGAAGTTTCTTTTCTATTGCATGACAATTTTCTGATGTGCAAAAAAGTTTAGTGATTTTAATGTACATGAAAAGAAACTAGAATAATTTTACCTGAATGGAGAGAATGTTAGCAGTTTGATCTTCCATCTCCATAAAATCTCATGAGACTCTCAGAGGGCACAGTAGGTAGGTAAGCAGAGTAGAATAACCCAGCGAAGCCTTTACCAGCTGTAGGTGGCATTCCCGGTTGGTCAGCATTGAAGCAGCAGATATTTCCTCTAGAACTGACTCAAAGCCATTTTATTTGACAAGTTTGTTTTTTCTAACCTGACAAAAGTATTTCAGGGCTAGAAGAAAAGCCAGGTTACATGAGGCACTGGTGTTAAAACGGATTTTCTCTATAGCAACTTGAGTTTTATCTAATTTCACTAACATTTTTTATAATATTATTAGATACCAAATAAAGCTGATTCTATTATGAATGCCTTGGTGTTATATGCATACAGGGAGTAGAAAGAAGCAAAAACAAAATTCAATACACATATATATTCCTACACAAACACATCCTTACAAAAAGGATTGACAGTTTACAACGCTGAAAAAAATATCCCATTGCTCAGGGCCTCCTTACAAGTCTGTTTACATTGAGTATGTATCACAAGTTCTTTATATTTCCTGAGGAAAACAGGAGTTTTTAAACTGATACAGTTTTATTGATATCCCCAGTGTAATGAGTAAAGCATCTCTCAGAATCAACTGACTCAAATAATAATTCTGGGGAAGAAAACGATGTTTTCAAAAACATATAGTCTTCCTATTTGTCCCAATTAGAAGATGTAATCAGTATTTAAACTGATTGTGGAATTTCTCAGAGTCTTGGTTCCATTTCTCTCTTCTTCCTAAAAAATCTTATTCTTATTTTCAGTCCTCTTTCTGCCTTAACCCAGTAGTATCCTCAACCCCCCCCCTCTCTGGTGGCCTCCTTAGTTTTTCCCACAAGATAAAATACTCCTTTTGCTTACAAAAGTTTTCTTCTGTCATTACTTCATTGCTCCCTATCTCTTATTTTCAAATTGCTTGCAATAAGCATTAATTCATAGACCTCCTCAATTTTTCATTTACCACCCTCCCACATTCATTCTGTCCACAGTAATATACTTTTCTTTCCCACTAGTCTGATAGGTACAGTTTTTTGAATATTGGGAAAATAACTGAATATGTGGACTTAAGAGAATGTTAAATACTGTGAGGAGATACAATATCTCATCTAAATCATTTTTTGATTAAAATAAGTAGTTAGTGATTTTATATAGTTGACCTTATCTATGGGTGTCTCAGAGAATGACCATTTAAAGAAGATGGTCCCAAAGACTTATTTGCATCTGTTTGTCCCAACATAATCATTAACAGTGTCTCTTCTCAGTCTAAAAAAATGAATAGTGTCCTCTTTGCTACATGTACGGATAGTAAGTTGATTATTTATAGTCCCAAAGGGACTAAAGTTTTTGAGATGCATATCTTAATTTTAGCTTCATACATATATATATGTATAAATACATATACATTCTATACATATATATAAAAAGCATATATAATTATAAAACAAATGAAGTGAAATATAACTTCAAAATAATTGGATTAATTTAAAGAATAAAGGAAATAAGAGAAAAAGTAGAAAAGATGAGAAAACTAAAAAAGGAATTCATATATATTTCCATATATCATATGTATTATATTCAATATAATAGATATAAACCCAAATACATCAATATTTTGCTAAATATAAGAGCTTTAAGTATGCCAGTTAAAAGATTTGTCAAACTGATTTTTTAGTTCAACTATATGCTTTTTGAAACAGAGGTTCAAAATGTTTAAAAGTGAAAAAAAAATAAAATGGGGTATAACAAACCTTAAATATATAAAATCAAACATAGCAAAACTACCAGAAAAATAGAAAACTACATTCATTGTTTTAACAAGCTATTTTATTTTATAAAATGTATATATTTTATATAATTTATAAAAAGTAACCTATAAATTTTAACCTAGCTCTCATAATAACTGACAGAAAAATATAATGAATCAGAAGAAAGAAAAATCTGAGTAACACAACAGATTTGACATGATTGACAAAGACAGAACAGAATATACAAAAGGTGAAAAATTCAAG
Source organism: Uropsilus gracilis (assembly GCA_004024945.1). Taxonomy (NCBI): domain Eukaryota; kingdom Metazoa; phylum Chordata; class Mammalia; order Eulipotyphla; family Talpidae; genus Uropsilus; species Uropsilus gracilis. The sequence goes on from PVHY01004897.1 coordinate 40,041, forward strand.
GTATTTTCACTTGCACGTAGAAGATTTTCTGAAATTTACATAAAGTAGACCTGAAACATATCTGCAAAATTCTCAGAGTATTGAAATCTGATAGGATTATATTTTCCAACTATTAGCATAAATAACCTGATTTGATAACAAAAATATAGCTGCAAGATCTCCAAGTATTTAGAAACTAAAAAACCTGTAAGTCAATGGGAAAAATCACAATGAAAATTAGAAAATACTTTGAACTAAATAAGACATACCAAAACTGTGGGATATAGATATATTCATACTTTTGGAAAAGTTATAACCTTGAATATATATATTAGCAAAGAAAGCTTAAAAAGCCAAAATACTAATATAAATAAAAAGCTACTAAGTAAGGAGAAATCAAAAGTAAAATATGTGTTATTAAGAAAACAACAAAAATAGAAATAGGACACATGTTTACAACTGAAAGATATCCACATGTTCTTTCCTCAAAACTAAAGATAATTACTTGGAAAAAATTATAAAATTTATAAACAGGACTAGTCAAGAAGGGAAAAAAGTACAACTGATGTCTGAAAAGAATATTACTAAGACCCATAGAAATTTAGAAATTTGAAAAGGGAACATTCTTACATTCTTTAAGAAGAATTCCATATAAAATGTACATATGTTTATTTTTCCTCTTCTTGAGTGTGAACAGAACCTACTCTCTCAATTCCAAAGATTGAGTATAAAAAGGGAAGAGTAATTCTATAGTGGAGAAGTCTGGAAGACACCAATTAATTGGTCAAAATGTAAAAAAGCAACTAACAGATTAACGTGAAACTGTTACTTAACAAAGCTGAGATTCAAAAGCAGCACCTGTCTCTCTTCAGGAAACAAATATTTTTTCAGATTATTAATTTGCCTCCCACAAAAATAAGATTATCTTTGCTTTAATGCCTCCATTTTCCTGTTCTTCTCTGTATTCCACTTACTACAAACCTGTAGAATTGAAACAATGTCTTGAATCCTATTGTAGTAGACTCCAGAAGGTAGCACCAAATGGTTCTCATTCCTCTTTGTTCCTTTCTTGGCATTTATTTGCAGTGTTTTTTTTTTTTTTAATTATTTTAATTTTTTTCATCAAGGGTAAATGTTGGACTGAATTTCTCTTCCATTTGGTGCAGAGGTGACCATTATCTTGTCTTACTCAATGGGACAAAAGCTAGTGAAAGAGGAGACTTGGAACTTGGTCCGAATTAGTCTGCTGAAAACGACAGAAGACATAGAACAGAGAGAAGTTGCCTCAGGTGGTACTCTCTCCCTGAGCAGTTAGCCTCCCAAACAGTATATTTGTGGATGATGCCATCATAACCATCCATCCTTAGCTGCACCAGCCTAGAGCACAAGAGCCACTGGAAAAATCCACAGAATCATAGGAAATAAATATATGCTTTTTTAAGTCAATAAGTTTGGAGAGGGGTTGTTAAGACAAAAAAAAAAAAGCAAAAAAAACAAAGTGCTATAACCATCCTTTTCTCTTTTTATCCCCTCTGAGATAGTCAATCCATAAAAACAAAAATCACTGTAATTAATGATCAGATTACTATTGCTGTCACTCCTCAAACTCTACAGCAAGAGGTTCTGCCCCAGAGGTCTATTAGTAGAAACTATCCTAGACTCTAAAATTCTAACCTTAAGTGGTGACTTAGGTACAAGGGCAATTATGCCCACAGTCAATATTCAATCAAGTTTGTGCCTTGTCATCCCTCATTAGAGGCTTCGCTTCTTCCAACTACTGGTGATTTGTGCCCTGAATATGTCCTTGATTTAATTCACATAAATAAATTTATAAATTCCTACCTGTGCCATAAATTGTGGTCTTGGTGTAGATAAAAAGGGATTGAAGATATAGTCCTGCTCTTGAAAAGGGTGCAGAGTACAGGGGAGACATGTAAACCAACAGGGCACATGTAGAATTACTACCCAGTGCATGGCAAGATTTTTAGCTATCAGCTTAGATTTTCATTAACATGCATTTGCCCATTTGCCTGAGAATGCACCCTAGTAACCCAAACTCCTTTTCCTGTGGAACTGCAGTTTTGCTTTCTCGAACTACTGGTCTATATGCCTAAACCTCCACCAGTTGTCTAATCTCTAAATCTTTATGTTAAATCCTCCTTCCCTGTTTAGACAGTGGTACCAGGTCTGAATTTGGCTTCACACCCTGGCACAGGGAAGTCAGTTCTGCTGCTTTCTCCTCTAAATCTTCCCTATTTATCACAGCCTTAATTCTGAATCTGTGTCCCTATTTGATCATCCCCTGATCCTGTCTCTGCAACCTTAGTAACCCTGATTTACTTGCAACCTATGTCTGCCCAGGTGTTGAGTACATCCTCCACTGATAACGGTAGTCCTTTCTCATCAGGTTCTTTCTTAGTGCTCCTTATCAACATATAGTTTGGACTTTCCATTGTCTCTCTCCTTGGTGCTCGGGCTAATTTATTATCTTTCTTACCCTTTTCTATATTGCATCCTAGTGCTTCCACCTACTCTAAAACACCTTAACCTATCTCATAACTAATTTGATTATTGCATATATCCAAATTAGAAAATATAAACTCAATGAGAATCAGATGGAATAACCAAATTGGTCTATATTGATCAACATCATTCCTTAGATAATATTTATAAGAAAACAAGTAAGTGTAATTAAGAGACTACTTTAAAGGTTTCTAAACAATAAAAAGTGTGGGAGAACCATCAGGATGTCAAAGACAAATTCTATTGAAAATTTATTAAAGGATAACTCCCTGACAGTTGGGAGTTGGGGAAAATGTAGAATCTTTCCATGCCACTGCTACTTTTTAGCCTTCGTGATTAACTATGGAGGAAGAAGAACTTGCTATTGCCCTAATCAGAATCCCCTATCTAATCCTTTCCTTCCTCTGAGCAATCTGATTAAAACCAACACAGGAAACAAAAGTCTGACTGACAAGCAGAATATTTCTTATAAAAGCAAGCAAAAAACAACAAAAATTTCAACAAAGGTTGTAAGACAGGGTGGTTCTTTAGTTTACAAACAGCCTTGAGGGAACATTGAACCCCTGTGCAGAATTCAGATTATTCTGCTGGGGATCCCCTTGCCCTGGAAACTCCATCATCAATCACCCTTATCCTTCACAACCTCATTTCTCTCACAGTAGCTGTGTAAATAAAACAAAATCTTCCCAGAAGGCAACCTAACGACAGCCCATTAAAATGAGACTGTTCTAAGCAAATAGTGGACAGGGTGCCTATAATTTTGCATGAAATGATGATGATATTTTTGAAAAAGATGCATGCTAGTAGGATCATTGTATTTAACAATTCTAAATGTTAACTGTAGCTTAGGTTCCCCTGAAACCAATTCAATTTGGCAATTATAAAATTTTCAGGGTTTGAAATGACTAATTGATTTGTGTATATTATGTATAAACTCTGCTGACAGTGGAATAAATTATTAGAACTTGAGAACTGGTTAAATTTGAATCAAGGAAAAAAAATAACAGTATTACTGTCAAAAGTGGGAGCCAGTGTTAGAGGGTGATGGTGAGTTTGATTTGTAGTAGAAGCAAACAGGAAGTTAGCTGCCCTTAAGAACAGCTAAGCTTAACTCTGTTAAGAGTTGGTTGAAATTTCAATTCCATGACCAGTGACTATCTGCAGCCTCATGTTATTTCCAAAGGTTCCTCTAGTTAAGTTACTCACACTTATTTCTGTCCCATCTCTCCTGTGCTATCTATAAATGCTTAGTATTTGTCTTTCCTCTTAGTAGCAAAACAAGGAATATTCTCTGAATGTATTAGTGATGGGAGCATCATAGGAAAGGATGAGGTCAGTCATCTCCTGGACTCCATAGTCACCAACTTTCTTCTTTCTTATCATCCATCCTTCCTTTTGAAGCATCAGAAAAGCTGTCCCCCACCATCATCCTACATGCATACCCAGATGTGTACTTTCAAGTGAGACTTCACAGACACACACAGATATTTTCATCTTTGGAGTGTAATGAAATTTCATTACATTCTAGATTTTCTCCTTTTTACTATGCTTTGCTAGTTATTAATAGTACTATTATTGCTACTCAGTTTACAGTTTTACCAATTTTATTGAGGCTTAATTGATACATAAAGAATTGCCCCTATATGATAAGTGTAATTGGATAAATTTGGACAAAGGTGATGTTCTCACCCATGAGCTTCTTAACACAGCTTCTTAACAAAATATTAATGCACAATGCTGATAAGTATAGATGTTATAGTGGATGATGTTAGATAACTAAAACATGATACCCATAAAATAACAACCCCTCACTGACAGTCTCTTGTAGTGGCTATTGTGTTTTTAACTGGTTCCACTTCACATAGTGGAGTCCTGAAGTGTTTATCTTAGATATTTCACTTAGTATAATGTCCTTCAGATTAATTCACAAATGATGAGATTATCCAGAAACTGCAAAGCAGAAAGAACAACTATAAATTCTCACCTCCAATATGTTAGCATGACTATCATATATAAAAAAAAGCATCAGTGAGAATGAAGAAAAATTAGAACTCTGTACCCTGGTGATGGGAATGTAAATTCATTTACTATGATGGAAAAATTTCTCAAAAAATTAAAAATACAATAACATATAATCCAGCAATCCCATTTTGAGATTGCAAAATTAGGATCTTAAAGAGTTATATAAATTCCTCTGTATATTGTAATATTGCTCAAACGTCATAATATTGAGACAGCCTAAACTTCCATTCACAGATGAAGGGATAAAGAATCTTTGATATATACATACAGTGGATGTTATGCTGCCTTGAAAGAAAAGGAAATCCACTAACATTGAAGTGAAATTTGGATACAAAATATATTGTAGGTTATAAAATAATTTGAACAAACTTTATCTTATTTGTTTCTCATAAGAATTTGTGGTGAGAGAGTCCAGGTATTGCAATCATAGCTTCCCAGATAAGAACCTGTGGTTGAGTCAGATTGCTTGACTTGTCCCAGGGCTGGTTCATGTCATATCTGGGCAGAATGTAACACAGGGCCTGTGACTTTAGTCAAACATCTTTCTTCCTGATAAAATTGTGTTGCAGCTATGTGCAATTCATAAAGAGCTTTATATAGTTATTAATATATGTGTAAGATATGATTTTTCTAAAGAAAACCAGTATAATATTATTTAATTTGCCAAGAGAAAATGTCAGTAGAAGGAGAAGAGCACAGGGAAGGTGACAAAGAGGGGCAAAGTGAAATATGGGAGAAATTAAAAGTAAGAAATTTTTTACAGTTTCCAAAAATGTTCAGTAGAGATTATCTGGAACTATCATTTCATTGAGTTCAGGTACTGAACTCAACATGGAACATAAGTATTATGATTAAAGATCATCCCACTCTCTATTGATCAGAGGAGAGAGAGACATAGTAAAATATCCTATGAACATCCTACAATATGTATGGAATGTATGTATACATATACATAACCTAAAGATGCACATACGTATACCCACAATTAAAAGAAATATAATGTATCTACATGCAAATATATGAATTTAGACTATTAGTTCAGTTATTGAGAATGCCTTTTGATTAGTCTTTGTGTAAGATGCTGATGTTATAGCACAATGAAGTTAAAGTCATTTCTGTCATGAAAACTGTATATATCATTTTTCTTTTTATAGGAGCACATATAGCCTTAGTTTAGTGTGTCCCATTTACCCTAGATCATTTTTATTGTTCCATCTCAGAATATAAGTTTGTGAGGCCAAAATTCTATACCTAGTTTACGCCATTTAAAATCAATGAACACAATGCTAGATGCAATACAGACATTTTAAAAAGTGATCAAGCTAGCAAACTTACCCACAGAAACCTAACAGTAGTATAGGGAAAGTAGCAAGTATGAAACAATAGTAAGAAAATAATAATAAATGGACCCCACAGCACTAGGACAACCAATGACCTCCCTTACCCTCTAAAAAAAATAAATAAATCCAACATTCTAGATGTTTCTATTATAAGGTAACATATGGATTAGCTTTTGAGATAATTGGCAAAATTTTTGGTATGAGAAATTTAAATGACAAAGTATGAAGAGAAACAGAGCCAGAAAAGTTTGTATCATATGTGTTTGTGTATATTTGGTTAGTTTTCCCATTTGGGTGGAACTTGGGAAGTGAATGAATTAAAATTGGGAAGGTAGTTGGAAAGCCTATTTTGATAGATTCTTGGTGACTGAGAAGCAAAATTTGAATTTAGTTGACTAAAAGATACTACATGCTTTGCTGCCTTAGTATTGAATATTTGGTTTTGAATATTATGTATATTATAAAGATCTTTTAACCTTACAGGAGCAATTTTCATTGAATTTTCTGTGAGTTAGTCTCCCCATGGAGCCAAAATTATTTAGCATATAATTACTTTCTCTATGGGGTACTCAAAGATTACTACATAGGTATTGGATCCCTTATACTAAACAGGGAAGACAGTGAGTAGAGTAGTTTTTTGTTCAAACAACAGCAGCAGTAACAGGAGGAAAGATCTATCATGTCTACTGGTAATGTCAACTGCTTGTATTTAGTATAAATGCCCTCCCTTCAAAATGGCCTCATCAGGAAAAATTTTAGAACTTTAAATTGATTTCTCTTGCCAAGAATAGAAGTTCTGCTTTTTTTCTCAACAAAAATGATGTGCTTTCCTCGATTACAAAGCATTTTATTTTGCGAGGGGGAAAAAATCCTGGGAGGAACACTGCAAGAACATCAAGTATCAGTAAGAAAATAATTCTTAGCTTGCAAATTGGCCCTAAAGGACTGCTTTGATGAAAAAAGAAATACTATATCTTTGAGAAGGAACTAAACTAGAAAACCAGGAACTGATAAGAATTTCTTTAATAGATCATAAAATTGCTCACAAGTTCTTGACCATCTAATTTTCACTCTTCCTACCTGCTTTCTACAATTTATGACAAAAGAAAAGCAATTGATGTGTTATAACCATATTATGGTTCAATGTGTATAAATCGCTTTCACACTGGATTTTTTTTATAAGTAGACTATTTTAGCAGAAAAAAGTTGGCTCTTGAGCTCTGTTGCAGAAAATTTTAATAAAATTAGTAAAGCTCTTTTCAGTGTTTGTAACTACTCTGATACAATAAACCATAAACTCTAGAGAGCTTTTCAGCTCTCCAGATGCTTTTGGATTACCACAATTAAAAAATCAAACCATCTCCATTAATTTCTTTTGACATTTTAAACTTCTTGTTCCCTAGGACAACTCATAAGGGTTTTATAATTTTCTCATTTCAAATGCAAGTAATATGAATTGAGTCTATTAACATTTGAAATAGAAAATGTTACTCAGAAGGATTTTTAAGCAAGTATATATATATATATATTTATATATATATATATATATATGGCAGCTAAAATCTTATAAAATAGTGTACTCTGTCTCTCTGGGACATACATAGCCTCTATGAAGCTAGATGCCTGAAGTAACTAATATACACTAAAGGGAAATCATAAGTTCAAATTAATGTTCTTCCACTGGTAAACTAAATGTTTACCAGGAAATTACTTGAACAAAAACAATGTCTTTTTAAACAGAGAAATTTTAAAAATGAATCTACAGTAACTATTTTCATATTTCCTACCACATGTTTGAATTTTAAAGATACATGGTAGTCTCTAGTTCAAACTAAATCTAATCACTTAGATTAAATTAATAAATGATTGAACAAAACCAATAGTCAGACCAATTGATTGCTGAGCTGGCTATTTTAGTCATTATCAGATTACGTGGCAAATGCAGCCATTATTTTGTCTCAAGCTTTCAAACATTATCACTCTAAACTTGTTGATGCTTTTCTCAAGCAATATGATAGAACTTACATAAAATTGAAAATTCGTTTGTTCTTTTTGTCTTAAGCACCAGCTTAAAAATGTAGTGAGAACATTTCAAAAGGGAAAGGCTTAGGAAGCAGGTCAAACTGAGGAAACTGAGAACACCTAAGGAAGGTGAGTTGCTAGTAAAAATGTCCCCATGCTATAATTTTTTCGAGAATAGAGATTATTACTTACACACTTTGATTTGGTAACTAATCAATTGAACATAAGGGTTCAAAGTCTGTTGATAGAAATGAATTGATAATGCAATGAAAAAGATTATATAAATCAGTCACTTTCCCCTTGACATTCGCCTAAATCTACAGAGGTGAAAAGACTAGCAAGACTAGCAAGTCATTTGTGTTGAACACTAATTATGTTCTCATCCACATATATTTCCTTATGACATGTTAAATGACGTGGGCAAAATTAAATATATAAGATGAAGTTGATTTTGAGCTATTAACTCCCATGAATTCTTACCTTCCCAATGCCTCTGACTCGATGCCTTGCTTTGAGGATGAGGAGAGAAGAGGAAGTTTCTCTTTCCTCCATCTAACAAAGAATTTTCTCTCATCCCAGTCTTGGGAAGTTGCCTTTTGGGACAACATGAAATCAAAGGGAAGTCAATGATCAGGGGGGAAGAAAATGCTGGACCTATTGAGTATTAAAGGGTAGGGAAAAAAAAGACTATACTCATCTGTAAATATTCAAATTTTCATAGGTTAAGATATTTGCCCCAGATTTAGGAAGTAATCTTCATTCATCTTGGATCTGGGTCCAGGTCCATATATTATTTAAATGAACGTTTGGTCCTTTTTAGTATCAATAACCTTGTATTCTGAAGAATGTTCCTGCAGAACATGTACTCTCTCTCTCTCTGACAAGTCTTTTCTTAGCTAATATCCTGCAAACATGAGCATGTCTTAAATAAAAGTCTTAAAAGTGGTTCAAGAGCACCTCTATTGTCTAGGCATGGACTTTAGAGACTCCAAGAAGACCTAATCATTGTGGTTTAAAATCCCTATTTATATTTATTTGATAACACTTATATTCTTAGTTTTTTTTATTTTATGATCAAATTAAGTATATTTTTGCTATAAATTCCCCAAAGTGAGAATTTATACAAGACAAGATGTGTTTTAATTGAAACAGTAATGACACTACAGGTATTTGAAGTAAACTCCAGTGCGGGTGCAGCAAGGACTCAAAACTAAGGGCTCAGACCTTCCCCAGAGAAGTCTTACACTGAGGATAAGGACATAGGCCAACTGCTTCTCAATAAAAGTTCAAGAATGCAAGTCATGCTACCAGGATGCCAAGGTCATCACTGCTAAGGAAGTAGTTACTATCCTGTAACAAACACAAGTTGAGTGACAACATGCAGATTCATACCTGTGGGGACACATGACTGAGAGATACAGTTGCATCTGTTCTCATAAAGCAACTGGGGAAAAGCTGTAGGTCATTTTCATTCCACACACTGATGCTTTCCTAAAGTGCATCCAGTCTCTCTTAGACTACTTGCACTCAGCAAAAGTCCTGGGAATCACTAATATCTGCAGGCTCTGCTCACATAAACCAGTATGTTATATGATTCCTATATATAAATTGGCATAATAACCCTAACTACACCCAAGGAACCAATATGGTATGTTATATCAAGAGCACAGCATGAAAGATTCTCTGGATACTGTTAAGATTCAGTTTAATGATTTCAATAGAGGTGTTAACTTATATTGTGTTAAACAGCTTTATGTTAAAGACTCCCTAAATAGATAGTGACATGACAGAATATATTAGCAGCTGCTTGCTGTGCCAATCATCTGAAACTAATGTTATAAGATGTTGCACAAAAAAAAAGAGAGAGAGAGAGAGAGAGAGAGAGAGAGGGAAAATAGATCAGGTTTAAGTTCAGCTAAGCCTGGTTGGAGGATTATTATAGCCTCATAAAATATCCTGGTATTTTCAATCATAGAACCTTCCCAGATTCTAAGACTAAAGTAAATGAGATGAAAAGTTGTTAGTTTGTATGCAGAACTGTTTCTACTAACTTATAAATCACATGAGCTATTAAATCCATCAGTAGTACAAAATGTTACCAAGACAAGAGGTCAAGATTTGACCTCATATATGCCACTGAGTTTTACTTAAGTGTGTGACTATGTATAAAATGCCCACCCCTGGACAGTACCAGGCAGCCCAGGCCTGGAGAACATACCTACAGTGAGTACCAGAGGACTGGGCAGGAAGAGGCCAATCTCTCGCCATCAATAAGCAAGGTTGTGGACGAAATGAAGCTCATATTTAAACCATTCACAACTCCTTCTATTTAGAACCCAAATTAGAATTTTTTTCATTATGTCTGGCTACAATCTCTGTTGGAGGGAGGACAAGGAGCACTATATAGACAATTTAGGCCTCTTGTGTTTCCCCAAAGAATGTCATAAAGCACTAAGAACTTAGGACCAGTTTGTGGAGTTAGAGTGATATATAAATATATGTATTCATAATAAAATTTGTATCCTAACAATCTCATCCATAGATCAGTAGGTGGGTATATAGATAAGCAGATTGGTGGACACATACATATACACATGCACATGTATGCACAAAATACAATAGTTTTCTATGCATATATTTATTTATTTTCAACAAAAGAGAATCATACTACATATACTATTTTGTTATACAATTTTTCCCTCAGTGGTGTCATAAAAATTAGCTAATTTACAATGTAAAATTTTCAAACATGCTTAGTAATATGTTTCATTGAAAGATCTGAAACAGATTTATTCAGTGGAAATCCCTCTTAAGCCCGGAAAAAAGCAAGCTCAGCAGCGCTACTAATAGTCTGAGACTTTGTATCAATCAAACTCACCAGATAAATTCTATCTCAGCGTTCTCCAAACCTCCACCTTACGCGGTAGGAAACTGTGATGCTCCTACACTGCCAACTAGTGGTAAATGTCAACTTTCCAGCTCTGTTCCTCTTATGTAAGTTTTCTTAGTTTCTCTTATTTCTCCACCAAAACCATTACATCTAGATGGAATCCTAAAGGTCTGTTTAGAGTAGCATCTTCAGATTACAGGTAATAATCTTTTAGCATATTGTGAAATAAAAGCAAAGTTATTAAAAAAGAAAAATAGAAAAATAACAAGTATAATTATCACATCAAGTAAATATAGCTGTTGGATATGTATCATGTTAGATATGTGTCATGTTTGCTTGAGTCACAAGGTAAAATGAACACAAATTTTAAATCAGAGAGCAACTAATCTATAGAAAGGAGCTGTTGGAAGAGCAGACTCCAAAAATTCCCTCAGAGTTCCTTTGTACTTAAAAAAAAAAAAAAAGTAAAAGAAAGGGAAGAAGCTTAGTGCATAAATCTACAGTCTGGAAGTCCTCTACAGCTTCAGGACTCAAATTGACTGGCCTCCATATTTGTTAAAAGAAGCAAACCTTTGACAGATTCTTTATGACCTGCTGCTGTGTTCTTACAGAAAAAATGAAATGTGTGCAGCCTGAGTTATTTTAATCATAAAACTAGGCATGTTTCTGGAATAATGAATCTTCTGATTAAAGACTGCAAAGTTCAAAGATTCGTTTTGGCTTCAGGAAATAAAATGATTCAGAATTTAAAATGAAGGAATTGAAACAGGTGAAATGTGAAATGGCTTAAACTGCTGTTCTAGAACAATCTTTTGCCTTCTAAGAAATCTCAACAAGAGGACATTATAAGAGGAGACAATTTAACTTGAAACTATTACTTGGTCCTTGCACAAAAATCCCATAAATTCAGGACACAAGGAAAGATCTGTTTCATCTTTGACATTTGACAACTCTTGAAACAAGACACAATGAAGCCCATAGATCAAATCCCATTAACTCCTTAACATAAGTCACATATCAAAAACGTGATCCTCATTTGTTTGGGCTTGATAGTTTACCTGGGGAATTCACTTGAGAGTTTTAAGTCTATGTCCTTTGAAATGATTTCTTATAAACAGCATAGTTCCCTATTTGTATGTCAAGACTTAAATCCTTCACAACACTGTCTTTGACCTCCCTTCTAACAATAATAACCATATTCTAAATAATAACCATTTTCTAAACCATATTTGATAAGACATTCCAAACAAAACCCAAGTCAGAAGGGAACCAATGGAAAAGTGAAAGCCAAGAAATTGCACAAACCTAAATAAGATCAAGTCAGAAACAAATCTCATTGCTCAGGGAGCTCAACCACCAGGGGGGAAACAATTGTCAAAAGATCGGAGTTATTGTCTTAACTCTATCACCTTACTATGCTTTATCATTTCATTTAATTTTTGCACCTGAAAACTTCACAATAATACTCTTATTACTCTGGAAATTGAATCAATTACCTAAAATATTTGGGAGCAACAAAATGTCATGAGGATAGGGCAAAAGTATAAGTAACAAGTTCTTCCCCTTTTCCTAAATGGACAAAAAGTTATTAGCTATAGAAAATATTATTTTGAGCACAAAGGCACATCAAAGTAGCTACATATATATGTATATCTATAGTAAAATGTAAATGAAGGTTTAATTTCCCTGAAAGAGAATAAAAATGGAATTTTAATCATTAATGTTTTTTTTTTTTGAAGGACAAGAAAGAATGACCTCCAAGCAGTTTGAAAACACTGCCTATGCTTTTTTTTTCTATTTTTAAAAGATATCCAGGTTGAATTGTTTGATTGATTTTATTAAGGCAATGCTGTCTGTGGTTCAGAGATATAGGTGCTCTTCAGGTATATGTTACCAAAGCTCACCCAATATCAAAGAACCCACTATGGTTTGTGGTGCTTTCTCCCACCTTCCCTCTATAGCATTCTCTCTGTAGCCTGGGAACCTCAGTTTTACAATCAAATTTCTAGGGGATTTTTGTGGTTTGGTTTTGCCTATATCTTTGCTTTGTTTATCTATATTTCATATATAAACAGAATCATTTGGTATTTGTTTTCTTCTTTAGCATAATGATCTCCAGTTTCATCCATGTTGTCACAAATGTCAGGTTTTCATCCTTTTCATCATGGATCATATTCTTTATATGTCAGAAGCTTCAGGCTGAGACCGGTCAGGACTCATGCTGGGCATGAAGAAAATTTATTCCACTCTCATCTGTCTTCAGAACACTGAAGACGGAATGCCATGATTGGACCTCCAGTGGGCAAAGGTCTCTCCATTCCTCTAACATTAACTCTTAGATACATTCCTTAGGAGATTGCAGCAAGTTAATGAGTGAATCCCCTGTCCCTAGGTCTCCCACAGGAACTATTGCTTTACCTAATCTGATTTTGCCTAAGCTACTTTTCCCCTTGTTTGATTAGCTGCAAATTATTATTATCACTCTCTTTAAATAGGTTAGCAGATGTAATAAATGTGGCTGGATATTCATATTTCATTCAGTCCCACCCTCTTTAGCTGTGTCAATCTCTGTCGTTGTCCTTCCTCATGCCCTGTGCCCCAGTTCTTTACACATATATGTACATATACCACATCTATTTTAATTGATTTTCTTTTTTTAACATTATAGTCTTTATTCTGACTTAATGATGATTTTTGTCAACATCTCTATTAACTTTTTAAATTAACATTTTATGTAATTTTTTTCATTTCATTTTTGTAATTGATTGTGCATATATATAAAGATATCAGAGTACTGGTGTCCTTTTGAATTAGTGTCTTTTGTATCCTTTGGGTAGATTCCTAGAAGTAGGATTACTGATTGAATGGTAGTTTCATTTTCAGTAGTTGAGAATCCTACACACAGCTTTTCATAATGATTGGGCCAGTTTGAATCCCCATTAGCAGTGTAAGTGTTCATTACTATCCATATCCATGACAGAACTTATTGTTGCCTGTTTTCTGTTTGTTGATTTGTTTGTTTTGGTACAGGTCATTCTTACAGCTGTGAGGTGGTATCTCATTTTGGTTTTGATTTGCATTTTCCCTGATCATAGGTAATGTTGAGCATCTTTTCTTATCCCTATTGACCATTTGTATTTCTTCTTTGGAGAAGTGCCTGTTAAACTCTTCTCCCCATTTTATGACTTGGCTTTTCACTTCATTTTTGTTAAGTATCACATCTTCTTATTCCACCTACCTTTCCTTGGGCACTTAGGTTACTACTATAGTTATGCATATATCACTTTGAAGTAGTGTGTTTTGCATTCCTTAGGTAACTTAGGAGCATAATTGCTGGATCTTATGGTAGACCTATGTTTGTTGTTTTGAGAAAACTTCCTACTGTTACCATTCCCAGCAACAGTGTTAAAGGCCTCCTTTTTTCCCCACATCATCACCAATATTTGTTTCTGGGTTTTTGGTATGGGTCATTTTCACAACGTTGTTGTTTCAGTATTTTTGATTTGCATTTTCCTAATGACAAGGGATGATGATTTTTTCACATAAATGTTGACCACTTACGTGACCACTTATGTCTTCTTTGGAGCACTCTATTTAGGTCTTCTGCTTGTTTTTTGTTTGTGTCATTTACTTTTTGTTGAGATTATGACATTGTAAGGCATTGTTATGACCCCAAAAGTTTAGTCACATGGATGAAATCAAGGTTATAAAAATAATCTGAAATCTTTGCTAGATAACAAGAGTTTTCTAGCCTTTTTTCCATCATGTTAAACTTGTTCCTGCTTCAGGGATGCTGTACTTGCTGCCACCCTCCTTGAAATACTTTTTTCTGGCTCACTTGTTTATCTTCTGCTCATCAGGCCCATCACTTCTGCTATCCCCACCAAACATTCAGTCTCAGAAGACAACAATGGGCTGGATGTGGCACCAATTTCATAAGAAAGTTATATGACAGGAACAAAATTTAGAGTGCTAAATCTTAGCCTCAGATGTTTCTCTTTTGCAGTAGGTGACCTTGGAGCAACACAGGTACCAAAGTCCACACTGAGACAATGAAAAAAGACTCATGGCGAGAAGCATGAGAGTTACTTGGGCTGAAAAGTCTTCTGCCCCACAAAAGTCAGTAACCCTTGTAGTGCATTTATGAATATAGCTTATAGAATCAAGCTGCAAGACTCCTGGCACCTCTATCAGGTACCTAGAGATTACTGATAACACATCCCCAGTTCATAGTCACCAACTTATAGTTTACTGGTGTGTCATCAATTTTTATCATAAGTAAAGCTGCCTAATTACATAGTTGGAATTTATCAGCTATATGGACCAACACACCTAAGCAGTTCAGCGGAAGCTCAGAGTCTCATGAAACAAGAAATGTGATTAACTTGTGTCATTTAAAATAGGCATACATTCTGTCACTTCAGATTTTCATCCATTTTCTCCTGCTTCATTTTATCTGTTCAGAACAAGCACAATTTCTCATTTACTTATAAGTGTGCTTCTTTCGTGATACCCCAGTATCAGCTCCATTTGAGGATACCGATTCTCTGACATGTTCTCTGATAAACCTAGCATCTTGAACAATGTCTTGAACATAGAGTAGGCATCCCATAGACATTTGTTAAATGAATAATAGCCAACCAGGACAAAAAAAAACGGAATCAAGGTTATTGTTGGTAATCAAAACAGCAAACCTTGAGCACACACACACGTGGGCTGGCAGTCTGTCAGCAATCTGTCAGTGTGCCCAGCAGCACATGCTTGAGACCTTGTCCCACGAGCAGGAGGATTCAGAGAAAAGAAACATATTCCTAAGAGGATGGGGATATAATTCGATTTTTGTCACAGAGAAGTGGATAGTGACCTAGATTCTAGGAGGTCTTTTTAAAAAAGTGGAAAAAAGGCAGCAGAAAACTAAAACAAGAATCTAGCTACTGGAATATTAGAATTCAAATAAGAAAGAACTCATCACCAGAAGGGTTTCACATAACAGTTGTTTTTACCTCCATAAAAGGCCTCAGTGCCAGAGATTAAATTAGCACACCAGCATTCTCCAAAGAATTCTGTGAGATGTTTACAGGACTATTTAGAAAAGATTTACTGACTGGGAATTCCAGTAAAACACCTTTGTTCCTGAAAAGACTTTTCTGAGAAATAACTTTATAAATCCCAGAGATAACATAAAATACATATTTCCCAAGTTTCTGGAGCAGTAGAATTCTTCCCTCACAGAACATCTCACTTTACTTTGGAACAGTCTTCATAAGCCTGTTTAATACTATTTGGCAGAAAACTGTATATGGCATGTGTAATGACCAAAACTCCCAAATGAAGAAACAGGAATTAAAGTTGAACGCAAAATTACTGTGTAGCTTTAAACTTAAAAATAAGTCATTTTTAACTTTAAGGGCTCTTTTTACATAGGCATATCAAAAACAGTTAAAAAACTTTGCCCCTGAATAACAGTTTTACAGAAATGGACACTTTATTATCTTCCAATTCGAAGAACTATGAATAATCACAACTCTATGTTGCTTATATAATTTGAATAATATCAAATACTCAACACCTACCTTACTAGGCAATCTAAGAAAATAACAATTTTGAAAATAGACAATCTAAGAAAATAACCAATTTGTGTTTAATCAGATATCAAACGGGACACTTTTTCTCATATCAAAAGCAGAGAGAAGAAAAACAAATTCGAAAATAAATGTCAGTTCATTTTATGACCCAGTTTTAAATTTGCTACTTGCAGTGTCTAGCTATGTAAACATCACTCTCCCCTGTGGGTTCACTGTCTGCAGGGTACTGTCCCTGAAGATGCCCTTTCTCCTGATTCCAGTCAAAGATGCTATGGGAGAAAATTAGGCATTGTTTTGACCCATTCTGACACATGAGGAACTCACAAAATCTTTCTATGGCTGAATAATATACTATAATGTAAAAATGAACAGAAAAGAGCAGTTTGCAAAGATGTCTACATCGACCTAAAATATTGTTCTTTTAGCATTGTGGTCACTGGTTGCCTTCATTAAATAGCCAAAGAAGCCAAATAAGGCCAAAGGCCTTTTTTTAATAAAGAGAAATAACCATTACTAATTTTCCACACAAACTAAGCTAATAGCGAGTCAAGAATTTTGACTAAACATATGGAAATAGGTTGTTTTCTGCATTAATATTCATCTCTGAAATATTAATGTGTTTACACTTCTTGTAGTTCTTCACACTTCATGACAAGCAATTTATTATACAGAAAATAATTTTAAGTGTGCACTTCTGGTGGGATAATCATCATTTTTTTACAATGAATGACCAAGGAAACATCTTAATTCCAATTCTCATTTCAATTCATTTCATTGCCTGACTCCTGGCTATACAGCTTTCTGTATTCAACATAATATTTGAGTTATCCCCCAGTCCATTTCTAACTCCCAGGGGGAGTTGGATGACTGGGGGATTACTTAAAAACTTGGGGTGTCCTGCAGCTTTTTGAAAGGCAAATTACTTTAAACACAACATGACTCATAAAACATTTTAAGTCCTATCTGTCTCAAAGGTATTTTTAAGTTGCATTGATTGATTTACAATAAGCAGAGAGCAAAGTCAAAGTCATTCTAAAAACAGAAATGTTTTCTTCCCTGTTTATGTGCTGCGATCTTATTTCCAAACTTACAAAAATAAACTCTTTCATGTCAGAAGTAGTACTTTCAATGCTTGTAAGAACCCAGTTGGTTGTGTATGGTAATAAGAGAAGACACACAAAATTCCAGGGGTTCAATCGCTGCTAAACCATAAGCATCAAAAGGCAGCATTGCTACGTTCCTCGGGGAGTCTTCTATCTCTCTGCTGTTGCCTGGTTACCCTGCTACTGGTGCATCCTCTCCCTTTTCCAATTTGGTAGTTTGTAAGAACAAAAATTCCAGGTCATTATATCAAAACCTACTCTGATTTAGAAGTCTGTAATGCCAAAGTAAATGGGAAGGTCTGAGGCACTTCCGCTGACCCTGAAGCCCCCGGGGTCTCATTAGGGAGCTAAAAGAGGCCTGAGAAGAGGCAGGTGACTTTTGTGTGGGCTGGGTGACCTGGCCTTGCGACCTGGGCACAAAGTACCAGCAAGTTTATTCAGACTTTATGTTCCAGTTGGAGTTCTTCATGACCCAATTTCAGGTGCTTAAATTGCTGTAGTCCAAAATAATGTTGATATTACTGTGTTCTTTATAAAGACCATTTGGTGACAAATTAAGTGAAACTAATTAGAGATGGCTTAAGCAATAAAGACTTTATTACAAGAAAAGAAGACTATTTCATGGAACCACAGAAAAGTGCTGCTGAGCCTTAGGAAAGCGCTAGAACCAGAAACAGTTAAGCTCTCAGATTTGTAATCACATTCTCCATCTCTGTTTCTCTCTGACATCCTACTGTATTCCCTCTGGTACATGACTTCTTCCTAGTTCAATCAAGTTTCCAGGAAGGAGTATGTCAACCCCAGTATTTAAAAAGAGTTGATTTGATGGGTCTCATGTCCAACTACAAATCCCTGAGAAAGAATTCAAGTGTTCAAATTTGCGTCAAGTGTCTACTTCCAGCCTGGTGTATTCACAGAAGTTAGTCAGAAGACACAAAATAGATGCGAAAAGCTACTTTGTGTAACTTTTGGATCAAGCTGCCAGCTAGAAAAAGATATGTAGACATCAGCTATAAGATATAAGAGTGGGGTGAAGAGAGGTATCTGCCTATCAATGAGAAAAAGAGAGAACCATAAACTCATAGACAATTCAGAATCCTATACCTGAAAGTTACATATTTCAATGAGTTACATTATGAAATGCAATGGGCCCCAGGGAAAGGGGAGAATTGCTGCTTCATTCTCCCTTTAAACACAATTATTGTTTTAATTTTATTAATTCAAAGAATATCCAGTTATCTTGACAAATATATCTACTCTAAAATAGCATTTAATTTATACCTACTATATCAGATAAAACTGATACAAGAATTATTTTTGTCATATTCTAAAAAAGAAATAAGCAGAAATTTGGTACAAAGCTTGATTTCATTTTATAGCTATATTTATATGCATATATACATGATCATTCATATTTCTCACTTTGTTATGAAGTCTACCTGGATTTTACAACCCCTGAAATAAGTCCTTATGTTGGAAAGTGACTATGGTATTGTATGAGCTTTGGTCAAGATCCTACCTGTGTCATTTAAAAGACTTGCAAACAGAGTCAGCTTCAGCTTATCTTTTTGCAAAATGGAGTTAATAACACCTTCAATAAGTGTTTGTGAGGATTTTAGAAAAACAAAATATATAGAATGCACAAAACAGTTTGTTATATAGTGAGTGTTCAGTAAATTCCCATTCCCTTCTTCTAAGCCAAATATTAAATGATTAAATGTTTAAATTGGGAAGAGTTACAGACACTTAAATCTAGAAAAGAAATTACATAATCAATAAATTTAGGTTGATTACAAATACTATCTTTACACAAACCTCTGTACTCAAGTAGTGAAATTCAGTTCAGAAATCATTTGACAGAGGAAAAAAAAAAGGTTTGAGTTTTGCATATAGACTCCATGATTAAGATTTGGCATCTAGGCCCCATCAGATCAGGATAATTCACTAAGTTAAGAATATCAGACCAAATCACTACTGAATCAATGTGTAATAACTGAAATCAGGGTCAAGCTACCAACTAGAAAAAGATATGTAGAGATCAGAAGTAAGAAGACACAGAAAGTGAAAAAAAAACAGGAGAGAGGATAGATAAGTCATATAAGGGTAACTTTAACAACTGGTTTTCAGTCTTTGTTTACCTGAAAAGTAGATAATGCAACTTGAAATTCTGACTCATCAGGATCTGAATAAGGTCAAGATTTCAAAGAAATAGTAAACAGACCTATTTCCTTTCCTATAACTAGTCTGATGGTTCTTATTTTAGTCTTCATTCATTTCATTTGATTCTCTGTAGAATTCTGACAAAATTTTGGGAATCGTAGGATGCTTTCTCCAAGAATAAAAAGTTTGGAGCATTTGGCATGTCAGCACATAATGCAAACTGATTTCTCTGCAAACTTTTAAACATTCTTGCAATATCAGCTAATCCTATAATATGACTCCATCAATATGTATATATATATATATATATATATGGCAACTCCCTTTACATATATATATATATATATATATATATATATATATATATATATATATATATATATATATATATATGTAAAGGGAGTTGCCTTAACAGGCACTCTCTCCTGTGCTACACCACGCAATTTTTTTGAGTTCTTCCTACCATTATTAATTTTGTTTTTAGAAGGTTCAATAAGAATTTATCTGTTGGTTCCTTTCTTTCCTTCAAGTCTATTATTATCTCTCAGAAAAAAAGAAAAAAACATTCACCTCATAACCAGTTTCAATCTTCAAAACCACATACCTTCTTCATATATCCCAATGTCTTAAACTGACTTGTTGACCTCATTGCTTTCTTTCCCCACTACCTATTCCTCCTTTATAACTCCCTAAAATTGAAGGTTTTTCTGAAAGCAGCTCTCATCCCAATGACTTTTGTAATATCAAATTCATCTTAACTAACTCAACACTGTTTCTTGAAATTCTACTTGCCCCAGGTTTCTGCAGTAAGACATTCTCAATGGTCTCTTCCTAGATAGACCATCAGACCAGACTCCCTTTGTTTATCATTGGACTGTACTATTTATCAGCTATATCAATTGGGACAGTGCTCATTCTCTTTCCAACTATATACAGAGGAGTTAATAATAACAGCGAATGCCATGATAAAAAGTTCTGTTCCCACTTCACAAAATGATTCCCTTAGAATTGTGTGTGCTCCTCACAGGTGGACCTCAATTGCCAGTCCCCTTGAACTGCCTGACTGAGAAAATAATGTTTGTCTCCTACATCTAAGACTAAATAGAATAAAGAAGTGGCAAACATGTTGGACATATTTGCTTCGGGGGGATATATAAAATCTACAATGATTCCGAAAGACTCCAACACATTGAATAGGCATTACTTTATTAATAAAAATAAAAAATTTTAGGTGTCCAATAGCCTGGGCTATGACAGAATCTCTTCCTCCAAAGGAGAAGACAAATTACTGCAAATCAGCATTTGTGGAATAAATTGAACTGCTTACTGCTTAGGAGATAATTTGAAGGATATGATACATCTGGTAATACTGGCCCAATTCAAATGCCAAGTAACCAGAAAGACTGTCACTTTCAGGTGTGGTTCAGAACTTGAAAGGTCTTGCTATGGGGCAGCCTGCAATGCAAGAAGACTGTATAAGAGAGTGGACCTTATGTCCCAAAAGCTATGAGTAATGGTGAAGAATTCTGCATGGAGCTGAGTGACACTTGAGAAAACCATACAGAATCCCTACTAGAAGCTACACCATGCACAGCAAAGAAGAAAAGCCATTCAAAACAAAGTATACTCTGGTGATGGATAAGAAATGATGATTTTCCATGGAGTTTATTGAAGTACATGAGAAAAATCATAACAAAAGCCAATCCTAAAAAAGACATGAGGTGTGCAACAAAGAAGTAAACATCATTTAATCTAATCTATGCTCTCGTTTATATAGAAGGTAAGAAATAGTCATTTTCGAGAACTGCTCATTATGATCTGGGACTCTAGTTCCACTAAATCATAGCACTGAAATAACTTCACAGTAACACTTACTAAATTAAAGTTCTATATCTGAAACACATGAATATGAACTAAAATGGAGACTTAACTTACAAGAGGGTGCAGGATAAATAGTGCTAAGAGGGAGGTTTATAACAATAAAAGCCTACCTCAGAAAACAAGAAAAATCACACAAAAAAATATAAGTTCACAGTTAAATAAGTTGGAAAAAGAAAAAATCAAACTCAGGGGATACTAGGAAAAAATAAATGTTGCAGTAAAAATTAATGAAAAAAAAAGCAAAAATATAATACAGAAGATCAATGAAACCAAGATCTTATAAAAATATTGTCAAAATAGATAAAACTCCAACTGGACTCACAGAGAAAGAAAATGTAAAATCAGGAAAGAAATAGAAGTCACAATAAATACTGCAGAAATACAACTCATTCTAAGAGAGTATTATGACAATTTTTTGGCAACAAATTGAATATCCTAGAAGTTGATAAATTCTTAGAAACATAACTTCTAAAACTGAATTGGAAAGAAATGGAAAATCTGAACAGACCAAATAGTAATAAAAATCCTCCTCCAATACAAAAGTGCAGGAACTTATGTCTTCACTGTTCAACTTTTAAAGAACTGGTTCTTATACTCAAACTCTTCTGTAAATTGAAACAGAATTACAATTCTGTAAATTGAATTCTGTAAATTCTAACGCATCTTTGAAGCCAACTAGATGCAATTTGTCTGAATCATGCACCCATGATTGGCTCTCATATTTATGTAATGCTTATTACAAATCAATGCAATTCTTAGCTCTCTTCTAAAACTATCATATTTGGCTTGTCACTTATTATATTCCTTAAGTTTAAATTTCATAAAGTTTAAATGTATATTGACATGATACCTTTCACATTATAAAATACCAGGGGAATGTAATCCCCTTTCATTCTCAAGGTATGGACCCTATTTTGTTTAAACTTACCATCATTCCCAGCCTACACATAGAAATCTTTACATGGACATTACTGGCCTGAAATGCCTCTAACTAAGCCTTACTTTGTATGACCTTAAATTTAAATATAAGATTTTATTATATTCTCCCCAAAATGCTATGAGGTTTGAAAAGCTAATGTTATTCTTTCTTGAGTGACATAGGGTAACCAAATTTTGTGTAGTATATTCACTTCTATGCCCACATTATTGTATTTCTCTTTACAAAGCAGATTGAATCTCACATGAAACACATTACTAGTTAAATAAATTATCACAGTGCTTTCCTGAACCTTCTGTTGCATATATATGCTATTGTAATGCATTACCCAGAAACAACTCTTGAGGTAAAAGAGTATATATTACATATTGCATGCATACTATGCAAGTTACTATATAAGCTACTTCTACTAAAATACCAATTATATAAAAGTACAAAGAATTAAAGGGATGTTTCTCTTGGATATATCTATAGTTAAATATTCATTTAGACTGGGTATTAATTTGTTCTTAATTTTTTGTTTAGAGGGCTCAAGAATCTCCTAAACTCACTTAAACCAGCTCATGAAAAGTAATATCCAAAATGGATTCTTCTGGCATTTTTGAGTGGAGTTTTTTTGAGCACAAGATGTGTGAAGGAGTCATATTCCCTTAGCTCAAACTGTCTGACTAGAAACAATTGAACTTGGCACATTAGTTCCTGAGTGAGTAGAGAAAAATTTACCAAGTGTTTCAGAGGTATGGTTTTAGTTTTCAAAATGGAGTTACTTTTAAAATTGCATGGCAAGATTCTAAAAATATTTTATTTTCTTGAATGATGTAGCACATAAAATTGTCTAAGTAGTATATTGTCTCTTGGCCTCCTTTAAATATGTAAATGCTGAAGTTTTCAGAGAAGCAACTATAAATATTAACAGAGTAAGGCCTGGGAAGAGCCCATGCTACTATGTATGTGATCCTAGAGAAACAAGATTTCTATCAGCAAGAGTAGAGACATAAACTAAGTACATCCAAAATGTTGGACCTAAATATTATTAATGATAAATTCTGGTATTTATTGACTATTTCCTAGATGCCACATATGGATAATACTCTCAAGCCTATTTCCAGATGAAGCAATCAGAAAGGTTAAATGACTTGCTTGTAATTATAGACTCATAGATAGCATGACTGGAACCAAGCCTAAGTCCCTGGTATCAGACTCTGTTCCTAAGCATGTTGCTATTCTGTAATTAGATAAGAATGTGATTCTTCAGAGATACAAAGAATACAGTCTACTTCAGGTATCAACTGAGGGTATAATGGATCTCTCAGATACTTTATCATCACTTACTGGAAAATGAAAGAAAAAAGAAAATCAGTGAGGGAAATGAAGTAGGAATTTAGAAAACAAGTAGTATCTTCCCAGTCTTCAGAACATATTGGAACAGTGTAATAGTCATGCTACATAGAACCATATAAATTTGAAGTCTCTAAAAACCATTACTTCAGACCCCACCAGTATATTCGATCTAGAAACTTACCTACATTCACATTATTTGATCAGGATGAATATATTTTGGTATTAGTGGGGTTTTGGGAAAATTGTTGCCTGTATTTCATTGGTTATCCATAATGTTGGCGATCTTATAATAAAACTTCTTTTCTTTTTATTCATCTTATAGAGGATAACAATAAGTGCCCAAAAGACGTGCTCCCGTGAGAGAAAACTAATTCTTTGCAAAAACAAAGGGAAATGTTTATAATATGCTCTAAGTTATGTGTCTATTGGGTATTTGAGAAGAAGCTAAGTCAATGTGAAAGCATGTGAGAGTATACACATCACTTTCAAATGTGAAAATTTTCACATTTAATAATATCAGTTGATAACATTCCAAATGTGGTTATACTCTAATTTTAAGAAAATTCTCTTATCTGTTAAAGAATGAAGATTTGGCATTAAATTATCAACTTTTGATAATATTAAACTCATCTGGCTCAAATGTTGATCTTCTAATAAATATACTCAAATAAATATAAATAATATTTATTTATATTTATATATAAATAAATAAAACTTTATATATTTTAAATAAATATATAAATAAATAATATTTATTTATATATAAATAAATAAAACTATGTTATTTATATATAAATAAATAAAACTTATAAACTCAAATGTTGATCTTAACCAGAGATTAGACATCAATAATGTCATCTTCCAAAGGGTCTCTCTTTGATAAATACCACATGGATTCCCCCTAAATTACACATCTCTATTTGATGAGCCTCTAGAGATGACTGTTAAAAGAAGCTGTTATAACAACTTGAATTCTCTTGATGATTTTGGGAAATGTCACAGAAAATAACAGGGAACTTTGGAATGGTATATCAAATTGATGATCACTTTTAGATTAAGCATTTATGTTTTATCAATTTGCTAAGAACACTCCCAGACCTCCACTCATTCTAAATAATAGATCTAATTGATTGATATCTTATTGCGGAAAAGTAAAACTTCCTGAAAAGTTCAAAGTACTTTGCCAGGTATGGTGGCTCATGCCTGTAATCTTCAGCCTATGAAGCGGCTGGGGCTAGGGATCGCGGTTTGAGTCCCACCTGGGGCCCGAAGCGAGACCTAGTTCCAAAAAAATAGCTGGGGGTGGTGGCGTGCACCTGTAATCCCAGCAACCTCGGGATGCTTGAGTCCGTGGTACCCGGGCAACGAGAGCCTGCGGTTCCATGGGCAAAAATAGCGAGACCTAGTCTCAAAAAAAAGTTAAAAGTACTTTATATTTGAATTCTACCTTAGTTTCTAATTTATAAGGAACAGTTGAGGAGGACTTTAACAGAAAAGCATCTTTTTTTAAATTTAAAGTACCCAATGTTAACATCAGAGTTACTTATCTCGAACATAAGAACATTCTGGGTCTGTGTTCTGGAATCAGACTCAGTTTATTTTTGTTGTTTTGATTGTTTTTTTGATTAGTGATTATGAGATTTGAAGCATCACATGCGCCTCTAAGTTTATTTTATTTTTTATTGTTATTATTTTTTTAAATCTAAGTTTAATTTATAATCTGCATTGGGTTTAAATATCATATATTTCATAAGTTTGAATATCCTAAATTTGAAATGAGATTTTCAGTAAGTGGTTAGCAGAGCATGTGACATATGAAGTAGATCTCAATTATTATGCTGAGCTTATTCAATACATAGATATATCTTCTGTCTGCCCCTATATAATAGAGGTGACTGTGGGAGCTGACCTGAAATGGGGGACCCATGGGGCGAAAGCACCCATGGGCGAAGCTCTCTGCACCCACAGGAGGGGTGTTTCTGGGAGCTGACCTTCACAGGGGACCTTTAGGGTGCTGCCCCCCAGACCCCAGGCAAGGGAGTTGTTGAGGTCATCCTCTGATTTACTAAACAATTCTAAGCAGCCCTGTGGTCAGAGTATTTCCCTAAAAAAGTCAAAGCAAATCCTACTTACCTTGGTGGAGTCTCAGTGAAGGAATAACAAAAGATTGTTTTGGAAAGCTTTTGAGAACCCTTATGTTAAAATGTTTAAGTTTCAAAGCAAATCCTATTTACCTTGGTGGAGTCTCAGTGAAGGGATAACAAAGTAAAAGATTGTTTGGGGATGCTTTTGGGAACATTATGTTGTTAGTTAAAATGTTTAAGTTACACCTAAGATAAATCTGCAATCTGTTGATATGTTAATTGCATATACTCATAGAATGCTGATGTAATCGCCTAAAACACTATATATATATCCACGAAAACCTCAAATAAATCGCAGCAGATTCATTACCTCTTGAGTGTGTGTCTGTTCGCCAATCGCCGGCCCCTGTGTCTCTCCTACCCAGCTGAAATCTGGTTATTCGCGGCCTGCGCCCTTGCCTGGCCGGTCCGTAGCAGGTGACTCAGTAAATACAGACTTTGATTTATTCGTTACTGAGTCTAAAGCAATATTTGGTGTACTGAGAGTATTCAATGGGTAATTATTGATTGAAAGATTAATGTCTATTGTTTAAATAATAACTAGTGTAAATTTAAATAAGTGTTATTTATAATTCAAGATACTATTACAGTATGGTCCAATTTTTCTAAACGCCTAAATGTCTTTTCTTCTATTGTAAAGTATAAGAAAGGCTATTACTATTGATTCCAAGGATAATAAGGTAATATTATTACTAACTTTATGCCCACAAATTTGTTAAATTATGCCGTGGCCCAGCTGCAGTGGGGAACAGTGCATGAGGGAAGGGGTGAGGATTGCAATCAAGACGATCAAGATGATCTCTTGGGTAGCAAGGCCCAGTGGCATTTCTCTTGATCTGCTGGTCCCGAATTTATTTTTCACTAAGTTTTTATACAATTCATGTAACATAGTTCAGCAGTTACAACAGCCTTTTGCTTGACGTGAGTTTTGCTGGGGGCTAGCTTTCTGTAGGCATCTGCTTATCTAGGATAGATGGCGATCACCAGACCCTCTATGGGATGCCTTTGTTATCTTTAACAAAATCTTTATTTTACAGGGCATCCTGATACCTGTGCTTCTAAGAGGTGCAGGAATTAATCGTTCTTCATATTTGTGCAGACTTACTCAGCAGGCAGCCTTCTTTATTGTCCCCAACAAAAAGATTAAATGGAGTAATTACTTGAAATATCCAATTTATCAAAAATGATACCAGGAGAAATGGATAATACAAACCTACTATAGTTGTTAAAGAATTTGATAAAAATAAATAAGCTTCCAAATCAGTAAACAACAATTCCATGTGATTTTCCTGGTAATACTATCAAATGTTTTAAGTAGAAATAATATAATTTTGTACAATCTAAAAGAATCTTTAAGACAGAAGGAACATATATGACAGAAATGTTGGATTCAAAAACAAATAAAGAAAATGACACACTGTGACCAAATGGTAATTTTTCCTGGTATGCAGGAAAGTTTGACATTCAAAAACAATTTATCATATCAAAGATGATTATAAACAATTACATATTAATAATGATATTAAGTAATCATATCAAGATGATTGCATTAATAGAAGCAGAAAATCCTTGACAAAATTCAGTGTCAGTCTATGATAGAAATTCTCAAGAAATAAATGATAGTGGTGAACATACTCAATTCTTTTGTAGGTATGCCATTATCTACAAATAACCTAAAGCCAACTTCATAGTAAAAGGTGAAAAACTAGATGCTGATCCCCTAAAACAAGGAACAATGATTTCCTTTCTTATAATACCTCTCAAACACTACACTGGAAGTCCTAGCTAATGCAATAAGACAAGAAATAAAAGGTAAATGGAATAGGAAGTAAGAAATGAAACTGTTTCTGTTTTTTGAAAAAGTGATTTCTATGTAGAGATTTCCAAATAAATCAATAATAGAAAACTGCTGGAACTAATAAGTGATTAGAACAAAATTGTGGAAAACAACAATTATATAAAATTGTAAATCACATTTATGTAATAAGGAGCAATTAACTGTTGGAATTTGAAATTAAGGGTAAATAATTTTCACATTGACACCATAAAACAAAATGCTTGGGCATAAATATAGCAAAGCATGTAAAAGATCTGTATGAAAATCAAGTTACTTAGCTAGGGTAGGAACTTAGAGAACATTAGTGAACTCACAGTCTACCTCATAGAGTCTTATCCATACAGAAGCCTGTACTTTTAAAGATATCACTAGTCCATAATGATATTTCTAATGTATCTTTTCAATAAATACTGATAAAATAACCTCACATTTCTTAAGAATAGCCCTAGATTTTCCAAGCATGCAACATTCTTCTTAAATCATATCATAACTTTCTCTGGAAAAATTTACTCCTCTCCTTGAATCTGTCCATTCTTGCAGTCACAATACCAAGTCGTGTGATTTGAAACATATGACTTGACAGATTAGATTTAGTTTTCCTTATTAAATGGGGAAAGTAATCACACTATTTCACTGATTTAAGTAAAATCATCAGTCTAAAGATCTTGGTGTTTTCCATTTAATAAACATCAGCTGCTCTTTCATTTCTATATTTTTTTACCTAATATTCAGAGTTGTAAAGGAGGGAAGGAAGAAAGCCAAAGTGTTATTTCACTTGCCCCAGTCTAATGCTGTGCGGAAGTATATAGCAAACTACAGTTCTGAAGTGTCATCAGTCACAATAAAATCTACAAAACTAATTGAGGATGAAAGGAATCATTTTATCAAATATAGAGTATATGAGGCTTGTCAAAGTTACATCTCTTTGGTGTTTGCAAAGACAATTAGGCAAGAAAAATAAATGGCATCCAAATAGGAAAGGAAGAAATAAAACCATCACTAATTGCAGATGACATAGTCTAGAATACAAATAATTGTAAGGAATACATTTAAATGATTATTGGAACTTAGAAGATTGGCATATAAAAATAAGTTCTATTTATATATAGTAGCATTTAAAAATGCAAAACATGAAATTAAGAAAATAATTCCATTGATAACATTCAAAATGAAATACAATGGGTGGAATTACAAAATAAATGCCATTTACTGAAAACTAAAAAACGGCAATGATAGAATATAAAGTAGACCTAATGAATGAAAAGATATTCCATATTCATAAATTGGAACATTTAATATTGTACAGATGACAATACTCTCAAAATTGATCCACAGATTCAGTGCAATCCTTGTCAAAACTTTAGAATGTTTTTTTAAGCAATTTAGCAATAAATTGATGATATGATCTCAAATTCATGTAGAAGTGTCAGAAACTTGAATAGCCAAAAACTATCCTGACAAAGAAAAATGAAGTATAAGGACACATATTTCCTCATCTCACCTGTTATTGCAAAAATATGGTAACCAAAACTGTGTCATGCTGGCAAGGGTAGATATAGAGGCCTAAAGATTAGAAAAGAGAAAACAGAAATAAAACTTCATATTTCTAGTTAATTGAATTTTGACTGTAAGATAATATATGGAGAAGAGAATAGTGTTTTAACAAATGGTGCTGCAAAACTGTTTATTCACATACAAAAGAATGAACTTGGACTTCTAATTCTTATCTTATTCCAAAATTAGCTCAAAATATGTTGATTTAATTATAAAATGTAGAATTACCAAACTCTTGGGGGTAAAAAGCATAGGTGTACATATTAGTGACTGTGGTTTAGGCAACAATTTCCTAGATAGAACATCAAATATACAAGTGACTAAAATAGGAATACATTCAACATTATCAAAATTTTCAAATATGTTTCAGGTGAAACTCCCTCAAAAAATAAAACAACAACCCATAATGAGAGAAAATATTTTCAAATCATGTATCAGATAATGGATTCATATTCACAATATGAATATTATTTTGTAATCATTGTACAACTCAAACAGTAAAAGATAAATGATTTCATTTTTAGGTGGACAAAGAACTTGAACAGATTTTGTCAAAGAAGATATACAAAAAGCACAGGAAAAGATAATCAACATTATTGGCCAATGGGAAGTACAAATCAAAGTCATAATGAGATACCTCCCACACAAGAAGAGCTAAAATCAAAGACAATTATGAATGTAGGTAAGGATGTGAAGAAATTGAAATCCTAGTACATTACTGACAAGGCTGGGAACAGAAGCAGGCATTTTGAAAAATAAACAGATATCTACTTGAAACATGGAATGATCATCTAGCCCTGCAATCCTACTCTGCTGTGACTTCTTCAGAGAAAATATGATCCCATGTGTTACTACGTCTCAAATTTAAAAAAAAAATGATTATGTATTCTTCCCTTAAAATTCCACAGGTTACTGCTACACACATATGGAAATCATACCTGACAAAATCCTGAATTCTCTGAGGGCAAATTTTCATGAAATCCTTCTTAAAATTAGCATTAATGTTTGTTCTTTCTGTTGAAATTTTGTGGGTTTTTTTGTTTGTTTGTTTGTTTGTTTGTTTTTTGCTTACTCAATACATTATTTTTGATGTTCTCCCATCTATCGATCAATCCATCTATCATTCATCGATCCATTATGGTGTGATACTACATTTTGGCATTTTAAATAAACACAGGTTTATAGTTATATTGTCTTTCTTTTGCCTAACACAAAACTGTCCTTATTGAAGTTGGATCTTTGGAACAGAAACTATCTTAGTGTGTACATTGGAGGAGGGCACTCTAATCTTGGCTCAAACTACCTGTCCCTGTCCAGCTTCTGAGGTAATTACTGTTCCTTCAATAGCCAGGGCAGTCTCCTCTCTGCAGCCTCCTTACCTATTATTCCTTCTTTTTCCCCTCTTCCTCTTTCTTCTTCTCTTTCCTTCAGTTCATCTTCCTTCACTAAACAAATCCTCCTCCCACAATCAATTTTGAAAATGTAAACATAACAAAATAAAAACCTTAAAGAATCTTCCAACTACCTCACTGTAAATGATTTTTGCTATGTTCCAACTGAATAAAAACAGGTAACTAACATGCTAAGGGCTTACTGTCTCCTACTAAGAACACTAAACACTATAGAGATCACTTTCCAGTATTTCACATAATGAAAGTTCAATTAACCTTTATTTTACAGAAGAAATCAAGATGCAGAAATGTTAGGAAGATGCACATCACAAGAGCTGGACTGGGTTTCAGACTCAGACAAACTGACCCTAGAACTGGATCCCATGACCAAAATTTTACTTCCATTACTAATGTTCTTGATCCCAGTGACCAAATTTCTACTTAAAATATTAAGATTTCTAGTTGTTGCTGCTCTTGTCCTTTGATTATGGGACTGTGAGGGTGGGGATAGGAGAAACTTCATCTTAATTATTGATTATGGGACTGTGAGGGTGGGGATAGGAGAAACTTGCATCTTGCCAGCCCCTGGCACCAGGCCTGAGCTATAATGGTATTCAATTCACATATGTGGAATTAAATTATAATGGTTTTCCTGTGGGAAATTAAAAACAGATTTAGGATAATGCTTCATGATATTTGTTAGAAATTTGTTGTGGCAAAATAGACAGAAATGAATGTGGTGTTCACTCCCTCTGTATTATCTGGAATGATGTGCTATACTAACACTGCCTACTCTTCCTTGTTCCTTAGCACTCACAATGAAGGAAGCTATAATTCTGTCAAATCATTAAATAAAATGAGTATTATGATAATTGGCATCATCACCATAAATATCAGTATTCTAAGTGTTCATTGTATACACTGCTTCATACATACAAGCCTTTGAATATGTACTAGTTTCATTTTAAAAGTGAGAAAACTGAGACTCCAGTAGGCTGAATAACCTGTCCAAGTACACAAAGGTTGCAAAAGGATCCAATCCTGACCATCTCAAGACTGCTCTGTCACACAAGCATTTCATTCCATCACTCCCTAATCTTGCCACTGGAACATGCTGGAGGGTGACTCCCAACAAGTACCCTGTCTCTCTGTTCCCTAAAACTGTCCTCTACCCTGAGAAGGAGGTGTACAGTGCTCCTCAGCCCCAGGCAACAACTTCTCAAAAATACCAAATGATTACTTGCTTTCTTCCTTTTTTTTTTTTTTTTTTAACTTTCTGTTGTCAACTTTGACTTCCTCACAGAATGGCTTGCAGCATAGCATCAGATCATGTCATTTGAAAGAACTGCCTCACAGTGGTTATTTATTTATTTTTGGTATTGTTTCCCTGTCATGCAATCTCCCACCTCATCTCAAGTGGGTTTAAAGGATCTGAAGTCTGCATTTTAGAGAGAAGTGTGTGCTCGACAGCTGAAGTAGCTGAGTGTGAGCTATTGTGCAGAGCTGTCATATTTTTGTATCCCCTCTTATACCCGAAACATCTGAAATCTATTCTGAAAAATAGATTTGAGGATGGTGAAAATTTTCTTCTGGGGTATTTCAAAGTGGCTGTTGGAGCTTCCCTTTCCAACTCAGAGAATTGTAAGATTTTGATAGCAGTAAAGCCTTATTCCTTAGTGACATTTCTGGGCATGCAAAGTACCTCACTTGTTTTCTTGTTGTTATTGTTTTTGTCTTTGTTCTTTTGATACAACTTTTTCCCTTGTTGCCTACTCAAAATCCTTTGAACTCATCCTCATTAGCAGGATCACTTACCAATACTCCACAACAAGATAGAAAAGAAGAAGCAATAACCTTGCTTTCTGGGCCTTTTGCTGCAAATCCAAAACAATAGATTCCACTAGCAGGAAAGGCAACTATTTCTGCAAAGGAAAACATCTTAGGGATGTTTGTGCAATGATCTCAGGAACAAACTCTTAGAAACATTCAAATGTATAAAATTTGCAATGTTAAATTCTCGGATGTTTCTGTTTAATAATAAGCCTGGTATTTTGCTGCTTAATTAAATGGAAAAAAATGTCCACTTCTGCGGTTGGCCTAACCAAATTTAACAAATGGTCATGCACATTTGAAAATCTTACTTAAGCAATTAGATACCAAGGATGGTTCTTAGATTAAAGAATACTTCTTTGGGAATGCAGATTCAATGAGAATGGCTTGTCCATTGTGACCAGTTTCTCTGTTTTCTGTTTTTTGATCTACTTCTCATTTCCTTAGCATAGTATTTTGAAAAGGAAAGATTGTGACTTCATTAAGGTTCAGAGGCCACAGGTAGGCTTGAACACACCTCTGAAAGTGTACCTGAGAATTTACATTGCTGATAAGGAAACAGAGGAAATAAGTAACTGACTAAGGAAATTGTGTTTATTATTTTTATAATTTCATAATTGTGTTTATTATTTATAGCCTGTCCCTTTGAATTTTCAAAGTTCTACTTTACTTTATATTCCAAACATTTCACAGAGATGTCACTTACTAAAAACCATGAAATCAAACAATCAGACAAACTTGGAATGAAATAGAAACCAGGAAAATGGAAAGAGCTGCTTCTTCATGTATTGTTTTGAACCTGTAAACTAGTGTAAGGATCACCTGCCTCCAGGACTAAGCTAAGGCAGGCTGACGATGCAGCTACCTGGACCCACCTCTTTTCATATCTGTGTTTAGGCATTCAGTGCCTGTTGGCTCCCTACTCTCAAGATCCAGAATCTCTTTCCCCCTTGCTACCTCCACTAATGCCTACTAGGCCAGGTACCATCTTATGAAATTCTGAAGAGGTTAACTGAGTAAATGCAGTTGGGGTCACCTGTAATAGGTTAAGTCAGTATGTGGAAGTTAGCCTTAGTGATAGGGATGATGTGGTAAAGTTGGGGAACTGTGGCGCCTGCTTGGTAATGCCATATTAGATTAGCTGCCATTTTGCCCTGGTGAGTGGAGACTCAGTGAAGGGAAGATGGGGTTTTCTCATGAGAGGGATAGAGGGAATTTAGGAAGAAGCATGGAGAGCTGGAGAAAAAGCAAGATAAAAGAAAGAGTGGTGGAGCAGCAAGGAGACTGGAAGCCTCAGAGCTGCTGCTTCCATGCGCCACAGAAGGGAGAAGTTGTAGGCTTCCATTCCCATACCAGGGAGTGAGGAGCCTAGGGAAGCATGCTGGAGAACTGTGTAAGCTGATGTGGAAACTTAGTACTTGGAAACTTGCTTCAACTGAGAAACTGCAAAGTTTGGGAATTGTTTGGAGACTTGAAGAGAACTTAGAATGTTGCTGTCCTCATAGTGAAAGACTTGAAGAGAACTTAGAATGTTGCTGTTCTCATAGTGAAAAGCGGTTGCTGCTGCTGTTCCAAGTGAGTCTTGGTGGCTCAGACTGAAAGAAACTGGAGCTGTGCCTTTTGGATCAGGATCAACAATGCAATCTGGGCTTCTTTATTTGATTAGATCTTCCACTTTTGACTTGTGAACACATGTGTCTGAAGGACCTATGTGTTGTTTTTTGAAATAAAGCCTGAACTTTGTGTTAAGATTACCAAAGGGGTCTCTTGTACCCTCAGTGACTTTTGCTATTTGTCTTTTTAGTGAATAAATGTGTTTTTACCTCCCTTTAAAGTACTATTGTCTTGCTACTTGCTACTTCTCCAACTAGCTGGATGAGCCTAAGGAGTGGCAGGATTTAAAGGGCCAGCAGCTCCTGTTTGTAAGTTTAGTTAATACTCTGCTTGACCTGTTTTCTTACTGGATTTCATTAATCTGTAAACCCATTAATCTGTATAAGTAATATGGGATGTCAAAGATGGAATTCCCACAATGAATTAGTAACAGCTGATGTATTTTTCAAAACTATATATATAGTTATATACATATATACACACATATTATTTGCTTTACAAAATGAAATAGTTCAAAGAGGTAAACAAATTTTAATATCAGGAACAGCTGCAAATAAATTTAGAGTCTCTAGAATCATGGTAAACAGAATTTTAGATATGGGATAGAAAATGAAAATTACGAACATTGAAAGTGAAAAAGGAACAAATAAGAAGCTATGAAAATAAATATAAAAAAGAATTAAATCAAACTTATAGAAATAAAAAATATAAACCTGATATTAAAAAAGAAACAAAAACTCTGAATGGAATAAAACATGCTCACTTAATTCCAAAAAGTGGGAATTAATGAAAAGAAATATATTTCTGAATAAATTACTTAAATCGATGACTCAAAAAGCAGACTATTATAAAATTGAAAGAGGGGTTAGACAGCATTAGAAAGACAGAATCAGACACCCGTTATGAATAAAGAATTTGGTTAATATTTATCCCTCATTCCAGAGAGGAAGTCACTAAATCTTGAAATTTCTCAAGTGATAGGGCTATTTTAGTTACTTATGGTGGTCCATGTAGGCTTATACCAAGAAGGTAACTTTTGATGGGGCTCTAGAGACTAATGACTTGTAACAAAAAATGACCAAACATTATTTAAGAATTGGGACTTGAGATATATGACATCAGTTCAATGTTCAAGGAGAGTAGGGGTGCTGGAGATTGAGCTCAGCACAGAGTCAAAGATTCAGTCATTCAGTAGGATAAGACCCTGGTACAAATTCTGAACCTAAGCTCAGGGCTTTCCAGAGTTTTCCTGGTTAATAAATCTTGTGTATTCTTACTGACACATGCGCTGAAAATATGTGCATCCAAATACCACAAGAGGACACAAAAGAATCATGTTTGGAACCTACCCAGAACTCATCTTACACATATCTTCTTTGGGTCGGTTTTTATTTGTATTCATTTTACTCTAACTGTAATGGTATATATACCTATTTCCTGAGTTTTGTGAGTCATTCTAATGAGTTCTTAAACCTAAAAGTCTAATGGGAATTCCCAGAGTTATAGCCAGTTGATGAGAAGGGGTGGAGATTTGATGTTCTCTACCTGAGCTTGTGGCTTGTCTTTGAAGTGAAGGCAGGTTTATGAAAGACTGTTCCCTGTACTTGAAACATTTGACCTAACTTTGTTTAGTTGCTATCAATAATTACAACAGTAATCCTGGGTTTCTAGTGAACTAGTGACCTGGGATAAACCAGATAGAGGGACTCCAGGCATTCTTTGCGCAAAGCCTTAAAGAATGACTGCACAAGGAAAGCAGGCATGCAGCTCAGTTTATTGCTTGACAGTATCTTTTATAATTACAGAATTCAAAGGAAAGGTGAGAACTCTGATATGTTTCTCATCAACCTGTTTGTTATTAACTAGCTCATTATTTTCTACCAGTCTGATTCTCAGAACTATCAAAGAAGAAGGATGGGGGAAAGGGACAAGGAAAAAGGGAGTAGGGAGCAGGAAGTTGCTTGACCAAGGAGACTACCAAGTAAACAGAGCTGGAGCAGACCTCTCTTGGGAAGAGTGTGCCTTTCCAAATCACACAAGTATTCTCAGCTGCCCAGCAGGTTCATGCAGGTGTGTTTCCTCGGTCACCACAAGGTCTCATGCAACAGTAATATATTTTAAGCACAGTTTCAGAAAGGAAAAACTGAAGAGAGGTTTATTTGTGTTTTAGACAGAAAGTTCTATAAAAATATACCACATGTAGGTGCACACACAAATCCATGTGTGTATGGGCGTGAATGAGGCTATCACAAATATTAGGTAACCTCAAACCACAAGGTGTAACAGTATAATCTCTGTAAAAAGAGAAGGTTCCATGTTCCTTTTCCCAGAGTAGAGCTAAGCATTGAAGGAAACTAAAAAGATTTTGGAAAGACAAATTGGACATACAGAGAAGACTTAGAGAAAACTTGGAGGAGGCTTGTAGAACAGAGACATGTGAAGAAGTCCCAACTTCTTCGGAGCCTTGGACTTGCATTAGGGACTTGGAACACAGAGTCCAGATAGGCAGAAACATTTGTAAGCAGCATGAGTAAGACATCCTTGGAGATACTGACAACTCTGATAGAATATTGAATTATACTCTAATTTTGCTCCCATTGTCTCAGACTTACCTGACCTCTTCTGTCCTTTACCTTTGTCCAACTTCCAGAAGTTGCCTTTGACTGGCCTGCTTTTGGGCCTTTTTGTTCAACACAATTTGGCTGGGCGTTTATCTCTGAAGGACCATGTTGGTTGTTGTATTGGAAAACTATTTCACTTTCTTCTCCTCTCTCTCTATGCATACTATCCTATTAAATAGCCTTCACGATAAGAATATGATATATCTTCATGAAGCAGATGACAGAAACTTTTTAAAGTGTTCAAGCTTGGTAGTCCCAGAGTACCCCTAAGTCTACATGGGATCAAATTTGTCACTTTAGGCATAAAACAGATAGTCAGTAAATTAATGAACTGAAAAATTCCAGCTCCAGGATAAGTCAGGCCTATGGAAGGTTCATAGTGTTAGACCACAGAAAGATCCACAAAGCACCTTTTGTCTAAAAAGATCCTAGAATTATTCATTTCATGGCCTCAGTCTCCACCTATACACGCACTTTTCTGGTGTCTCTTCTTTGTACATTTTCCTTATATACGATATCTACTGGTTCATACATAACTTCATGTTCCTTTCTTTGGCTGCTTGTCCCTCTCTGGAGTGTGTGTTCACATTCCTGACAAGAAGTGATGGGTTGCCATCACACAGAGGACACCTCTGCTGAAAGTAGACTTGTATTTAGACTTCTCACAGGCTGCAGTCTCCCAGAAGCTCAACTTATAAAATACTGACTTTTTTAGCTCCAGAATTGATTCTCAGTACAATCACTTATGACAATAATTTATGACACATAGCATTCAAAAGGCATACATGAAGCCTTTTCTGGTCACTCTACATAGAACTGATCTAAAAATTAGAATGTTTACAAGTATTCCATGTTTCTCTCCATGGATTTTGAG
Source organism: Uropsilus gracilis (assembly GCA_004024945.1). Classification (NCBI taxonomy): domain Eukaryota; kingdom Metazoa; phylum Chordata; class Mammalia; order Eulipotyphla; family Talpidae; genus Uropsilus; species Uropsilus gracilis. The sequence goes on from PVHY01004897.1 coordinate 77,689, forward strand.
TGTGACTTGATGCATTCTTGTGGGTTTTTTTTTTCTTTCTATCTTTTGATCAATCAGCTCCCATGGTGCCAATGCCTTTCAGCAGTATACACCAAACAGGAACCTACCCCTCTCATTTCATTTAATTCACTGTATTGATAACTTTCAGCTGGCATTTATTAACATAGTCCCCCATTTCCATATATATATATACACATATACATATATATATGTATCTCCTGTGATTTCAAAACATGTCTCTCATGTTAGTAAGACTAAATAATAATTATAGTAATAATATTATAGCTACTTTTATAGCATTTGCTCCATTACCATCACTACTCTGATTTTTTAAACTTATTTATCTTTACAAAAGTTTCTATGCAACAAGTAATATTAATATTCCCTTTTTGTATATGGAGAAACTGAGTTTAAGAAACTTTGGTGGGAGAGTTGCAATAAAGGCAGAGTCAGGAATTAGCCCCTCAAGACCTGACACCAGGATCTGTTCCCTTGGCCACCAGGCTAATCAAGCTAACATATTCAGTTGTTTTGCATTCAAACTGGGTCAAACTTAGATATAAATCTAAGTTTTTTCCTTTTTTTGTGACTCCATGGAACTTTGCTTTATGCTGTTAAGTAGAGACAATTCCCTCACAGGACTGCCAGAATAATTAAATGATCATACATAAATTGCAGCACATAAGTTGCAGTATATAAAACTTTGTAAGTAGCAACAAATTGTAGCTTATTATTAATATTATGAGCCTTAGTCCATATGTTACCATCATATAAACATTCAATATTAGCAATCTGAAAGCAATACAAATATGAAAAAGGAAAAACATAGTGCTCACCATTTAGAATCTCAAACTACTAATGCTGTTCTGAAGTTCAAATAACAAATTACAGGACTCCCTGCATGAAAGCAGAGCTTCTGTGAAATACTCTGAACTCAAAATAAAGTGAAGAAGCAATTGCTGTAAGTATATATATATATATATATATATATATATATATACATTTTTAAACATTCCCTGCTCTAAAAATAGCCTATCAAATCATACTGAATAGGTTGTGAAACCAAATGTTGTACTAATACTAATATATAGTAAAATCAAGAATGATATGATATGATATATATATATAGAGAGAGAGAGAGGCTATATGTATATATAGAGAGAGGCTATATATATATATATATATATATATATATATATATATATATATAGCCTGTAGGAAATAGTTTCTTGGAGGAGACTGATGTTGCCACTCAGATGTGTGCTGCCTTTAAAACAGCTGCTGCAAAACCAAGGCTAAATGTCATTTTAGATTTTCACCTTCTGTGCTGAAACAAAAAAATCTTCAGAGTTATTTGGTTAGAAAAAAACTTAAGCAAACCAAATGCCCCCATGCTACTCAATGATCAAGAAAGACAAACTCATGTTGTTTGCTGCAACAAGGGTCGTCGTACTGGAAGGATTCATACTAGGCAAAAGTAGTAAGAAAAGAATATATGAACTCTAGATGGTCTCACTTAAATATGCGATATAGAGAAACCAAACAAAAGGACAAGAAACAGTTAAAACTAGCAAACTGAACAGAACTAAAGCATGCAAGGGAGTGGGAAGAAGGGTGAGATCAGAGGAGAGGAATGAGCATAAGAGCTCATGGTGATGGTTCATGGGTGATAAAAGGTAATGGAGGAGAACTATAGCATATGCAATGATGTGTGTGTATATATATTTAACTGAGAAATTTAATAAAATTGAAAATGTAGGTATTTTGTGAAAGGTATTTATGTAAACTACTGAAAAGCAGAGATACCTGTAACTGATCTCTATTAAAACTTATGAAGGATTGACAAATCAGTCAATCCAAGAAAGAAATGTGGTGATAGAAAAGGTATAGTGAGGACTATGTATTGTGCTGGCGTGAGATATAAATATAGAATCAGTACCTCATTCAGCCATTCAGGGAAGACTAAAGAGAAACCTGAAAGGTGTGGAAGAAGAATGAGCAACTTTTGAAGGGAGAAAAACAAGAGGTAATTTCCACCTCTTTGTGAATGACTTCACAGAGGACTTCACTTTACCCAACTCTTCTCAAGATACAGACATTTGGTGGGACTGCTGCTCTTACAAGCCATTCATTGTTATTCTACTTTTTGAAGGCAATATATATACTCACCTTTAATCTTTTTAACTTTCAGTACAGTGCCCAGAATGTAGTATATCCTCAATAAGTATCTATGTGATAAATCTTAGTGATCATATGCAGCTAAAATTCCTACATTCTGACAGAGTTCTGCACATTTCAGTGTGTGTGTGTGTGTCTTCAGCTTACTGAGTTTTTTTTTTCTGCATTTTTCTAATGCAACATCCTTTTTGATGTCGTCCAAATTGCAGACACATACCTTAGTAAAAAGAGCCTCTAGTGGATTAACATGATTTCACATATATATGAGATTAACAATCTTATTAAAAGCCTCTACAATAAAGATATCAAAGAGTTGAAGGAAAAAAAATAGCTCACAGATTTTAGCAAACTAGTCAAAAGTCTTTATGGAATTGTTTTACTGGTCAAAAATTAACTCTATATTGACATGAGTTTGGACAAGGTTAATAAAGGATTTTTCAGCCCCCAATTTAATTTCAGGGCATTTACATTAATGCAAATGGGCAATTAAGTAGTTTTAACATTTTTAAATATATAAATATATATTCTGCATGAATGGAAAATTGTTAAATGAAGAGGAAAAGTACATTCTGATATAATTCCTGCTTCATTTAATTCAAAACCCAAGAAAAACTAGTCTTTCTGAGATATTTCAATTTATTCAATGAAAAACTTACCTTTTACTTTTCTCTCAAACACTGGCATTTATAGTTACTTTATCTTGCAGTTTTAAAAGAAAGGGATGTTTTTAATAAAAGTCCCAAATGGATTATATTTTACTAACATTGATCATACACACATTCTTGATATCACATATGCCACTACAAAGTTAATTCCAATCCAGTGGTTTCAATCAAGAGTTTTGTTGTTGATAGTAACTGCTAATCATCTTTAAGCATAAAAATGAAATACATGCTGACATTTTCTAGGCTGATGTAAAATTATATAATGGAAATAACTTTTCAAATTTAATTTTTAGCTTTAGGAATGTAAAATTAATTACACAAAAGGGTAATTTCAGTTTTTTTTCTATTAGACAGATATATTGCCCACTGATAATTATTATTATGGATTAAGAAAATGTTGAAAGCAGTAAAGCACTAATGGTAAGCACTAGTGGTAAGAAAATTCCCACTATTCCTTTGAGTTTTTCTAGGACTGATCAAGCAGTGAATTTAACATCAGTGGAATTAGTAGGACAAAATAACAAAGTTAAATACATATAAAGGACTTCTAAATATCAGTCCTAAAGTAAATAACATAAACTAACGATATTCATTCCTAGCTCAGGAATGGGTTAGGGGTGTCAGTCTTCAAGAGAGGAAGGGGAACTCAAATGCAGAAAGAACCAGATGCTCAGTAATTACGTTTGCCTGCCACATTAATAGTCTTCTTTGATTGAAAGAAAGGCTATTTCTAGAGATAATATTAAATCTGGGTGGTGCCCTTAATATTTATTATTTTAGGAAGGAAAGGGAGTAGTAAAAGTTTCCCTTAAGCCTGCAGGACTCAAATGAGCTTAACTCAAAGCAGTCCACATGTCAAACCAACATCTTGGAGAGGCCTGACTTGCTTCACAACACTTTCTCCTTTCCTTCAATGTATTTATTACAATTTTATATACCTACTTTCAAGTATTTAGTTATGCTTTTCCCAAAAGACTATTTTCAAAATCATGTATATTTTATTCAGCATTTTCTCCCCAAGTATATTGTTCCTACATACATTGTAGTATTCCACATACACCAATAGGATAAATGTCTGAATTAGAGATATTAAATTTGTGGTTAATCATTTAAAACTATGAGAACAGATGAACTCAGCTAGAATGATAAGTAAAACAACTCTGAGAAAGCTGAGATTCCTGAGTATCAAGGAAGTGGATAAAGTTACAGTTTTAGAAAATCAAAATTGTATAGAATATTTGAGGTAGCTCGGCAAAATATTTCTTAGCATCCATTATTTTATTAATTTCACTTACTTACCTTTATATATTTACAGAACTGAATATGAAAATTATAATAGACATACTCTTGTACTTTCCTTGTTGAGTAGAAATTTGTCTTGTTAAAGGAGTACCAACTTTACTTGTTTTCACTGACAAACAGTAGTCATTAGTTCTTTCCCCAGGTCTACTTCCCTCGGGGACTGGCAGCACAGGTGCATCATACACATATCTGCCAGGTGCAAAGATTTCACTCTCTGAGAATCTGGTAGGAGTCCAAGTAAAGAATCACTTGGATGAAGAGGCTATAACAAGTCTCCTCTGTTTTCTGAAAGTCACACATCAGTCAGCTATCTTCCTTCCCCTGGGAAAAACAACTTAAAATCCCAAGGATAAGGATAAATTACCACAAGAATAATGAACCTCATAATGTGATGCCAATAAACTATAGTATATAAGACCCTCACTTAAATTTGAAATTCAGATGAACAATTTTAATACAATAGGCCAATGCAATGCTAAGACATTCATAAAATTAATATTGTTTATTGAAAATTCAAATTTTTTGAACTTGTAGATTTATCTTGCAAATCTGGTAACTCTAAAGTTCAGTCATTGATTCAGTCACTCACTTCTTCATCAAATATATTTGGAGTGCCTGTTGTGGATCAGTCTCTGTTCTAGCTGTGAGTGTTCAACAATGAAAAAAACAAAATCCCTCAATGAACATTTAGTTCACAGGAAAAGCTGAAACCAGGTGGGTGTCATTGGAATCTGACAGGCTGCTCTATTCTTTTGCTTGAAGAGAGGCCCCAAGATACCACTCTACATAAGATATCCCTCATCAAAAGATATCTAGTCAGTTGCCCATGGAACTTGCCATATCCTTGCTAAAATATCCCTTTCTTGGGAGAAGATAGTAACACCAAAATATTAACAAAGATCATCATCATGTTAGAGTTTGAGTGATTTTTCTTTCTGTTTCTATTTGCCTGCATTTCTCACATTTTCTAAATAAATATACATCATTTATAAAAGTTAGATGCATTGTTCCATAAATTCAAATTACCATGTACATTTTCATATTTTTTTAATTTAAAATTCAAACCCTAGTCTGTATCATTAACAGGAAGTTCATTATTTACACCTAAAGTGCTTAAATACCACAAAAACATTAAGTCATGGGAGTGTAATGCAATAAGATCACCTAAACAAATTCAGAGAAAACCCAGGCCTAAATAGATAAATACAAAATATTTTTCAACTAGCTTGTTGTCCATTTAGCAATACTGAAAATTCTACTTGCCAGTTCAGAATCTTCCATATAAATTTAGTTGGGGTTAATGGGAAAGAGGTTTGGGAGGAAAGCAGAGATCTCATCTCCCAAATAGGGCAGGCAGGCACCAGGTCTACTCACAACCTTTGATATTTTCAGCCTTGTGGAAAATGCAACATGTGTCCATTCCAGTAATAGGATTTCAACCTGTAGATTGTCCTCCCAGACCATTCAGTGACTCTTTGCAGTAAGCTCCACACTCTAACATCAAAATAGTGCAATTTGTTTCAATTCTGCCAAATTAAAGGTTTGGATCTTCCCATCATCATACCCAGTCACCTCTTAGTGGTAGCTTAATCATGAGGACTCAAGGCTGTTTCTGATGTGTTCAACGTTACCAGTCATTGGTCTAGAACCACCATGATCTTCTCCCCATCCTGTAACTCCTCTCTTCCTCTTCCTAGAGTCCATGGTTTAGATGTTCATAGCTTTTCCTTTTAATACACAAAACATAAAAACCCTAAGTATACCTCATATTTTTGCATAAGCAGCACTATTGCTCAGTTACCCAACAAAAAGAAGCTAAGTCAATGATCACTTATCCTTCTGAGGGGAGTTCAGTCTTAGATTCCAGGGATACAAGTACCTATGTTTAAGAAATGGACAGTTTCCTTCCAGGGTCCAAAGCACTTTCATGGTTTTTCTTTCAGTGGAAAAAAATGTAATCTCTAAAAATGTATCCCATCAAATCTATTCTCTAAAAAGTAATCTCTTAAAAGGTATCCCATCAAATCTAAGGCGGGACCATAGAAATAACTGAATAAATCAGAGTCCATATCTCATCATTCACCAAGGTCTTGATATGCATTTCTTAAGCTTTTATGGAAGACAAAGCTTTTCTTTTATTATCTTATTTGAGAGCTCATAATGGTAAGATAATAATTAGGGTTAATATTTTTTAATTAAAAGAAAATTTGAATAGATTGAGATGTTCTGACCCAGACATTTATCAACAGAACTTCATCTTTAAATAATATGTTATTATATTAGTATAGGTATGTTCTCATAACCATATATACATTTAAAAAATAGAGATTGCCTTAATCAGAATTTTCATCATGAGCAAAAGTGGCAGGAAGATTTCTCAATTTATATATGACATGCCACATTTTAACCTGAATGAGACACAATGATAACTAAATAAAATGTGCTTAAATACCACAAAGCTTAAGTTGTAGGAATGTAGTGTAATAAAATCATCTAGAAAGATGCAGAGGAAACCTAAACCTACACAGACAAATATAAAAAAGTCAATTATCTTGTCATCCATTTAGTATCACTGAAAATCTCATTTGTCAGCAATAAGGTGGAAAGTTTAAGACTTAGTATGGTGTATGAAGAAAAGCCGACTGAGACTAAGACCCAAATCTCCTCACTCCCAGGACAAAGTTCTCTCCACCACTGGATGGCAGGCTTTTGGAAAGTCCACTGCTAGGAACACTGATATGGAATGTCACTAAATATGTGTTTTAGAAAACACATACCAAATGTCCCACAGGCTGAGAGTTTCACTTACTATCACGATGTCACATACCCACAAGTAGAATAATAAGCTTTGTTTGAAAATAAAAGTTTTGGAAATTAATTACCTCTAAAATTATACCCCCAAAATTGAAATCCTATGGTATTATTAAATACCCACATGACTTTGAATGCTTTCTTCTTCTTCATTTCAAGTCATTGCTAAATTATTTATGCCCGGAAGCATGGAAATGACATATATAAATCAAAAACAAGCAAGTTTTTTCCATGTTGTTGCAGAAATGTCAATTTACTGCATCAATTAGCAACAGAGAAGGGGAGTGCAAATGGGATAGGAAAAGCATAAACAATGAGCCTGATCGCTTGCGAAAAAACTTGGGAATCCTGGCCAAAATTAATTTCAGTTTCAGAAGAGAGTCAAAATGCATGTAAAAATATGAGCTTTAAAAAGGGGCTCTCTCTTTCCAAATAGACTTGGTTTTGACTTCAATTGTGTTTATCTAATTTTCAGGAAGTTACTGGATCCTTTGGGATCTCCAGATTATTATCACAATTTCCTTTTTTTTTTTTTTTAACAATTGACAGATAGCTTCCTATGTTCAAATAAAATTTAGATTTTATTTTGGCAAAGAAGGATCTAAGATTTTTTAATTGGATAAAGGAAAATCTATCAACACACTATCAGAAAAATCAAATTGCAAGAAACCACTAGCTTCTATGGAAAAGTCCTTCCCTTCGCTAGGGTAAAGAAGATCTGAAATCTGGTTCCAGATCTGTCATTTCAATGAAACAGCACCAAATATAAATGACTCATCTTTTTGCTTATACTTGTCACACAGAATATGAGAGCAGTTAAAGTTGTATCAACTTTAAAACTTAGTTCCCAAACCAGATCCCTTCTTCACTGGGCATCACAGCCCTCTATATTTCCCCCACATTCCTCCTGTTGATTGTATATCTTAACTGTTTATTCATTCATCATTTAATTTTCATCACCTATTCACCAAATCTAAATTAACCTCCTTCCTTCCTTTCCATTTTATTTCACCCAATCACTGTCAACTGAAACTTGAGTTCCCCCATCCATAGCTTCAATGTTCATGCCATAGACCTCTCCCTGTTCTGAAATTCTAGTGTTTCCTCTGTATCACATATATTTTTCTTAATATTATAATGCATCATATTGGTGTGCTAAAATTTTTGCATGGCTTATTAATTGCTTTACTCTATCTTGGCTCCCATCTAAATTTCAACACCTTTCTCTGTATTTAAAAGTCCTCATTTCTTGTCTCAATTGTTGATTACTCCCAATTATGAGTGAAGTTAATGATCTACTTATCATATATAAAAACAAATTAAGTAAAAATAAGATATACAATGTAAAAAATAAATTTTAAAATGAAGAATGTGAAATCCATAAAAAAATAAGAGATCCTTAAACGTACTTCCAGTTCAAATATTTTTTGCCAAATATAATATGAACCTTTAAAAATTCATTTTTCTTGAGTTTTTCTTGATATAAATACAGATCAGTGTTTATTGAATGGAAAAGCCTCCCTAATTCCATCTTCAAACATACCTTTCAACCAACAAGAAGTAATTCCTTTACCTCCAAAGGGCAGGAGTCTTCTGTATTTTTAAATAAAGGAAAAGGTATAACCTGTCACATAACAGACCCACAACCTGACTTAATTTACAATGAAAGAAATGAAATGATCAACAGTTTCAGTTTGTAATTTGGAAAGAAAGGGTATGATCTGATGATCATGGCCTGTTCCTCATTTTCTGCTTGAGAAAAAAATAAAGGATATTTATGAAAACTGACCTCTGTTATTAAAGTGAGGAGATTACTTTGCCCCTTATGAAATGCTTTGTATTATTAATTTTTCACTAATGACATTTTTAATATTCTCTGCGATAAATCCCTGCCACTCTCACTCTCACCAGTGTCACTGTGCATGGCTATAATAAGCATGACCTCAGTCTCTTCCACAGATTGGAGTCATTCATTATCCAATGCCATGGCCAATTTGCATCTATGATCCACAAGCAATCTCTCTCCAGCTGTTACCTAAATTTGTTCTTGCAACCATACTCATCAGTTCTGGAGAATTTGATGTAACAGTACAACTCTATAAGTATCAATGGGAGTGGAGGTGAGAATGGACTGTGTGTTCTTTATCAGAAGAAATCAGGTGAGACTGTTATCAGCTTCCAAGGGAGCCTCAGAGGCAGCCTTGCCCAGCCTTTGAACCTCTGGTTCCCAGATCGTAGACATCATCCGACAATTTCATTGTTGGAGGCTTTGATGAATTTGAAGGAATCCTAATTCAAACTTTGTAAACTTCAAATTAAGATGACTCTGAAGTGAAATAAGTTCAATCAAGCTAAGGAGGAGAGAGTGTTCCATAAGAGAGAGCAGCACAGGCCACAGGTTAGGACAAGAAAGTCTCAGATATTTTTCACTTAACTAGTCACTGGAGAAGAGAGGCCATGCTGGGCACAAATGCAAGGTTGTGACAGGAGATTTTGCAGGCCATGCTAAGGAGACTGCATCCTACCCTGAAGATTCAATAGCAAGTTTTATTTCCATGCTGAGATAAACACAAAACACAGACTTGTTGTAAATATTAAATAGAACCTGCAAAACTTGCTCCCCTCTGAAGAATAAATACAGACCATTAAATTATCAGAGTTCAGTTATCTAAAAAGTAGTGCCTAAACACATGGATAAATAATGTGGGAATACATGAATGAAAATGACAGAGCTTACAACCTAGGAAGGGAAGGTAGAGAATCAGATCTCAAGAGAAATCAAATAAAGAACACTGGAAACCAAATTAAGAAGAAATCTACTCCAAATAGAGATCAGGAAATAGTTCATGGAGAAGAAAATCTGGAAAGTCATACCTTAAGGCAGTGGTTCTCAGGCACGAGAGTGGGCTGGCATCACTTAGACGACTATTAACCTACAGATTAATATGCTGGGTCCCACTGAGTACCCCACATTTACATTTCTGGTAAGTCCCTAGGTGATCCTGGGAACACTAGCTCAAGGATAAGACTCTGGAGAAACTTTAAGCAAAATTCAAATAGAAATGAGATTATATTCCCATGAAAAGGAAATTGTATATGCATATATTCTAATTATTATTGAGTCGTGGTAGAATATAAAATACATGAGTATATAAGATAGCATGGGCTATAACCACCACCATATATTACCCCATCAACTCCTGTCAGCTGAGAGGCACTATACTCGAATTATCAGCAAAAGGCAAAGGCAATTGGCCAGAGGGAACATGGTTTCCATGGGACCTGGTCCTTTCTTTATAAATTTCCTTCCTTCCACTGGCCTGACTCACCAGATCTGTCTCACTCTTTAAACTGAAATAGCCAATAGCACTGTTAACAAAACAGACATCCACCTACCAGCCCTGAGGACAAAATCAGTTTAATTGCTTCAGATTCAGCAAAACTTAATTTAGCTTACTTTGCAAGAATAAATTGATCAGAATCATTTCTTGTCTGTGCCTTTGGAAATCATAAGCAAAGTCTGACTATTCCCCAAGTTTGGTATGGGGTAACCATGAATCGATTCCCTATCATCTAGGAAAATCCCTATATTATAGCTAATCATGAAGAATAAACAGTCACTACCTTCTCCCCATATAAACTGCTTTGTAACCGTTCCCTCATGAGTGTGATTCCATGTTTTGGTTTGAATTCTACATGTTGACAAACTGCCTTATTGTGCATATACAACAAACTTTTACTTGTTACTGCTTCAGTGATTCATAGGGTTTACTTTTTAAAATTTTTTTCTGAGCTTTTTTTAAATTCATTTCATTGATTTGTCACAATTGTGCATTAATTGATCCCTCCTCCTCCCTCCATATCCCCCCTCTGTATCCCCCCTTCAGTCACTCCTTCTCCCATCTTTCTGCAAATTGTTGGTTGGTTAAGTTGATGTTCAGTTGTTGTTTGGCCTGTTGTTCTCTTCCTGTATCTGGTAAATGTGTGTGTGTGTGTGTGTGTGTGTGTGTGTGTGTTTACC
>PVHY01004898.1:0-88634 GCA_004024945.1 Uropsilus gracilis
GCGATCCCTAGCCCCGGCCGCTTCATAGGCTGAAGCTTACAGGCACGAGCCACCGTGCCCGGCCCGGGCAGCGCTGTTCTTATTGACTCCTCATTAGCTCTCATGTAGACACATTTTCCGCATCACATGTCTGCGATGTGGACAAATAGGGAGCAAGTCCCTCCGGAAGGTGGATCCTTTTATTTTGAGACTATGTTGCCCGGGGTAGCCCCGATTCCACAGACTCCAGCGAGTCCCAGCCTCAGTCTCCCACGTAGCTGGGATGACAGGCACCCGCCACTGCGCCCGGCTGCTTTTTTGGAGACCAGGTCTCGCTCTGTTGTCCGGGGTAGTCTCGAACCCGCGGACTCAAGCGATCCCGGGTCTCTTGCCTCCCAGAGCTTGGATTACAGGTGCGCACTACCACACCCGCAGAAGGTGGATCTTTGCTGCGGTTCTGCAGAGGGGGAGGCCGCGCAGAGGGGCTGAGGTGCTGGCCAGGCTCCCAGAGAGGCAGGTTTCCCTGGTCTGCAAGAGCCTGAGCTGAGGGTGCAGGGATGTCTGCTCCCGCCGGTTGCCGGTGGCCGGAGCAGGGGTCCCTGGCCGCCCCACCCCCACTGCATACAGCTCCCAGCTCTTTCAGGCCCCACAGGCAGGTGGGGGGCCTGGAGGCACCAGGTCTGTGCTGTCCAAGATGTTTGTGGGCCCAAGGGGTGAGTTTTGGCAGCAAGTGCTCTGGCTCCCCCGACCCCTGCCAGGCCCTGGGCCGAGTGCTGGGCAGCCAAAGATGTACTGCCCCTGCTCCCCAGGGTGGGGTGGCCTTTAGGACGCCTGTCACTGAGGCCCCTTCAGGAAGGGTGGGGGAGGGGTGAGGAGGGGCTGGAGAGGGGGCGGCTGGGCGTGACGTCCGCAGGGCTGACATCCAGGCCCTCAGAGTCAGGGGGGCTAGGAGGGGTGAGTCAGGTGACCAGACGCGAGAAGATTTGTGGATCACGGAGGCTGAGCTTGCCCAGCGGCCTGGAGAGGGTGGGAGGCCTGAGTGACCATGGACGGGCCTTTGGCCCTCACTGTGGGGGAGTTTCTTCCAACTAGTGACCGCCTCTGCGGCAGGGGCAGGACGGGGAAGAGGGTGGGCAGGCGGAGCTGGGCCCCTGAGCTCAGGAGCCCCAAGTCCATGTCCACTCCAAGTGGGGTGCAGAGGTCCAGGTCGAGGGAGCGCCTGGTGCCCGATGGGCACCCGACCTGTGCAGCCCAGATGCTTGGTGGGGATGGTCGCCCAGGGGGCAGCAGCCCGGGCTGTACCTCTGACCCCTTACCACCATGAGGAACTCACTCAGTGCCCATTTTACAGCCTGGAAAACTGAGGCCCAGAGAAATTAAAATTAATTAAAATTAGTTAAAATTAATTAAAATTAGTTAAAATTAATTAAATTAATTAAAATTAATTAAAATTAATCACTCTCTGGACATAGGCGAGGCCAGGGTTCCTCCCCAGGCCCATGTGACTTCAGGTCCCGGCTGTGTCCCCTGCCACCCACCCTGGCCCCTCGGGGGGCTGACAGCCAGAGGCCCAGCCAGCAGCCCCACGCAGGACAGAGCGAGCGTGGCCCAGGCTGGCGGCCGCCGGCTCCAGTCCCAGGAGCGGTCACGTGGGTCGGAATGACCGGTCGCTGCCTGGCGGCCACCCCCAGCCACCCCCTCCGGGAGGTCACTCATTGGCAGTTAAAAATCTATTGTGACTTGTCAGAAAAATGAATAAATGGGCACATTATTTTTTCATTCCAGACCTCAGCATCTGTTTGTCTAATCAGGAAGGAGAGTGGGGAAGTCGGCCAGGGCGCTGTGCACGTTTTATGTAAGTTTTCCTCTGTCAGAGGAGTTTAAATGGGTAATGAACAGGCCGTGGTGATTTGAAATATAATCCCATTACGCTGACGAGATTACCGGCTTCAGGACTTCACAAATCACTCTAGGGCTTTTATAGCAAACACAGCCCTGTTGGGGTTTGCATTTAGGCAGAGGTGCTCTGTGGGAACACAACGTGACAGGCTTAACCCTTTCCCTCTTGCCCGTGGCGTGCCAGACAGCAGGGTCCTCCACCAGGGCTCCAAGCCGCCCTCAGGATCCAGGCTGTTTGGACCTGTTAGGCCACGTTAGCCAGTGGCCCAATGAGGCCCGGGGAGGTTTCTGGGGAGCAGGAGGGAAGATGGGAGGCAGCACCCACTCTTGTCACCTGCCTCAGTTTCCTTATTTGTTCTAGGACTAGGCTGAGAAAATGGCCACTGGTCACTAACCTTAGTGGGGAGCTTCACAGGGGGCGGGGGGTGGCGCTGATCAACGGCAGGGAGCGCTAACTTGGCTAGTTTGCCCCTGTGGGATACCTACCTGACTTTCAGGTGGGAGCTTTTAATTTCAACAGTGTGTGTTCATATCAGCGAGCACCAGGAAGCAGAGGTCAGCTCCCAGGCCCGGGCCAGGCGGCTGGAGGGTGGCGGAGACGGGTGTGGGCCTCTTCCGGTCTGATTCTATCCCCAGAGGGGCTCCGCCGCCCCCTCCCCCCCAGGAAGTGGAAGCTGACGAGCTGTGGCGGAAACGCTGTCTCTGTTGCGTGGAGCCCCCCTTCCTCCAGGGCCCGGGGGATGGGGGCTTGTTCTCCCCTGGGAGGCGGCAGCCCCCGCCTCAACCCCTGCCTCAGCCTCCTGGCCTTGGCTCAGCGCCTCTCACTGGGGTCCTAGAGCTTCATGGGGGACGTCACAAGGTGTGTGTGGGGGGATGCTGAGAAGGGGCAACTGTTCTCCTTCCAAGTGAGGGGAGGGCCTGATGAGCAATGGGTAGGACCCCGGCGAGGGCCTGATGGGTGGGCTGCGTGCAGCACTTGGCCCTCCAGGCCTGTGGCCCCCGTGACAGCTTCCGTCTCCTGCACGCTCTGCCTGGCACCCTCAGGCCATGCTGGCCGCGGCAGGGCTGGCACAGTCTACTCTGGTGTGCCCTGGGGCTCAGCTGCCACCTCTTGGCCTCAACAACTGGGAGCGTCTTAATGGCCAAGTCAGGTCTTTGCTTGCCTCTCTGCCCTGACGTTTTGCCCTTCCTGACCTGGGGCGAGGGGACCCCAAGAGGCAGCTGGCTGTTTTCAGGGACAGCAGGGACTCTGGTCCCAGAGAGGAGAGGTGTTAGGCAGCCCCAGCATGGAGAGGCAGGAGCACCGCTGAGTGAGTTCTGGTCAGGCAAGGGAAAGCGCTGACGCTAACGCAGTGAGTACCCGCTGGTGGAGACGGGCAGCAGAGGCTGGCAGGCCCGGGAGCAGCACACCCTAGAGGCTGACTGAGTAACCTCACGGTGCTTTCTGACCGAGGATTCTTGAGAAGCAGAGACGCTCCTCTAAGTCTTGGCAGATGGAAACCACTGTGATTCTTAAGACCACTTAAGACTTCTCTAGAAGAGTCCACAGCAGCCGCCCAACCCAGCACCCTCATCCGCAGGTGAGCAGATGGACATGAGTGCCAGCGCCCGTCAGACTGCCCAGGAGCTCAACCCAGCTCCAAGCAGCAGCTGCTGGTGTGTCCCGGAGGTGAGGGAGACCCACTCAGGACCTTGCCTAAGGATGGGGGGGAGGGGAAGCTGGCTTAGGGAGTCCCTGAGCACGTCTGCTTGTGAGGGGCACACAGTCACCCTTAGACCTGGGCTGCTCAGAGGCCAACTGAGGCCAGGGCTCCAGTGTAGCCGGGGGGGGTGCTACTCTGGCTTTGGGGAGCCTGGCCCTGGGGAGTGGAAAGGAGGCCTGTCCCAGAGGAGTGGAGGGAAAACTGAACAGTCTGGGCATCCGGTCAGCCAGGACGGTCATCTCTTCAAGCGGACAGAGGTGTGGAGGGGAGCCATGCATGTGTGCTGCTGGTCAGGGTTGGACAACGGTGTTGACCTTGCAACTGGAGGAGTGAGTGCTCAAAGCTGCCCTTGAGAGACGAGGGTCACCCCCCTGGCTGAGGATGGAGGCTCGCAGTGGGGGGCAGAGAGCTCCCCCACATCACTGTCAGCAGGCGTCACCACCCAGCGAGAGTCACCTCGAGCCGTCGTCCGGCCTTGTGTGCTCCAGACTTCAAAGCCATATGCAAAGGAGGTATTTATGACTTTTATTATCATTTTAATATTGAATGTCACAAGATTTAATGACCAAATTAGTCATTTACATTTTCCAAAGATATCTAAATATAAAATTGCAAAAAATTCAAATACAGAGAGCAAGCTACAAATAATGCATCTGTTCTTTCTGGGCTGGGGAGAAATGGAAGACATTAGAAAAGGACGCTTCTGTTGGCTGATCAGGATCAGAATGAAGGAGATGTTCACTAGCAGGACTCCGGGCCAAGGGGTGCGTGGACAGAGACCCTGCCGTCACGCATCTCTTCCTGTACAATTGAAAAAACGGTTCGCAACTCCGGTCCTGTCAGACGCCCGACCCTCGATCCTGGCCACGGACATGGGCAGGCTGGCTGCCCGGGAGGAGACTGGAGAGGCAGGCAAGGCCCGCAGAGGCATCTGGGTGGTCAAGGCGGGTGTGTGCAGTGTGGATGCCTGTCGCGGCCCTGACAGGGAAGGGGCCTGTGGAGCCGGCCCGCCTCAGGGCGGCCCTGAGGAGAGGAAGGGGCGTGGCGGTCTCCAGGTCAGCTGCAGACCCAGTTCTGAGGCAACTCCACGGGCTCTGGCCCCTGACTGTGGGCTGAGGGGTGCCTGCCCTTTGAGAGCTGAGTGGGAAGGGCACTTGCGGGAGCGCCACTGACCCGGCCGCGGGCTGGACGCTGAGGTTTCTGACGGGCCAGCGGTGCGGCCTTGGACACACGTGGCGGGGGCCCCCCCGGCCCACTCCGGAGCGCCGTCCTGGAAGCGGTGCGCTCATTCAAACAGATGGCGTAGTTGAAACTATAGACTGCGCCCTGAACATTTGTCCTGCGAAATCGAGCCATAGCTTTTCCAATCTGCCTGCTCAATAGGCAACAGATTTGGAAGAGAGTAACATAATCAATCCTTTGCCCCAAAGAACGGTCCGTCATACCAGCCGTGATAAAGAGTACACCTGTTTATTAAAAGGAAAAAAAAGAAAGGTACATTTTTGTTCTTCGTTTAAGAAATTTGATCAAGGCGCAAGGAGATGTCTGGCATGGCTATGTACATGGCCGCGCGGGCCGCGGGCATTGGCGGTGGCGCGGCTGAGGTGTGGGGCCGGGCACGGCGGACCAGGGCCGCGGCGCAGGCTCCAGTCCTGTGGGAAGGTCCCCAGCTCCATTCGAGGGGGTGTCCCCTGCCCCCAGAGCCCACCTGCCCTGTGCCGGGGGCTGGGGCTGGCCCCTCCGTGGCGCTAGGGCCACCTGGCCGGCAGGCAGGCTCTGAGCTATGGCGACAGATTGAGGCGGGAGGCTGGCGTCACTGCTGCCCTGATTTCTTTTCCTTCTGGAAGCTGAAGCTTGTACGTCTGTTCAGTTTTCTTTGTTTCTGAGCGAAGTAGTCGGCCCGGGCAGTGCTGGCTCGCGATTCCAGGATGTAGTTAACCTAGAAAGCAAGAGGACACAGCCGGGTCACCTGCCAGCCAGTCTCAGCTCTCGGGGCACAGGGGGGGCGGTGGGGAGGGGCCTGCTCGGGCCAGAACGCTGGGGCTGGAGGCCAGCTGTCACCGCACCCGGGGGCAGGGGCCAGAGCCCCTGAGTCATGGCAGGAAGGCAGAAGCTAGAAGGAGACGGGGCCTTTTGGGTCTTTCAGTCAGTCAGTCAGCGGGGAGTGGGGGGGGGGAGTTCTGTGTCCAGAACTTGAGTTTCCAGACAAGAGGCTGGGAACTGGGCTTCTCAGTTCTGCCGGGCAGCCCTGAGCCCGAAGCCCCACTTCTGGGGTGAAAACCAAACAAGGCTCTCCCTCCATTCAGTCTCCCGCCAGCAGGCTCAGCGCTTCCAACTAAATGTTGCATCGAATGCCCGTTAGTGAGGGCTCACTGGACAAAACAGGAAGAGGCTGAGAGGAGAGGGCTCGCCAGGGTCACCCAGAGGCCAGGGTCAAGGCTGGGTGAGGGGCCGAGAAAGCCTGTGTGATGCCCACAGCCAGGCAGCCTCCGCAGGGGCCTGCACCCCCAACTCTTGGGCCACTTCCTGTTTCAGGTGTGCACTGACCGCAGGCTGGGTGGCGGCTGCCCACAGGGATACTGTCACCAGCACCCTCAGCCATGTCTGAGCCCCGCTCAGACATGAACAGGGGTTCAAGGCACAGGAGGCCCCGCCCCAGGAGCTCAAGGGCTGGGGACGACAGGGGGAGCAAGGAAGAACAGGGTGGGTCCTCGAGGGGGGGAGGGGCAGGTGAGCCTTGATGAGGGAATGACTGAGGTGGGTTTTAAGAGAGAAAGGAGTTTTGGGTTTGCGAGGGGCTGGGGAGAGGCAGCCTTACGGGGGAAGCCAGCAAGGGGATGATCACAAAACCTCAAAAGCTTATTGGCCAGGCCAGTGGGGAAGGGGGGCCTGAGGGCGTAGGGTGGTAACCCACTGAACCTGTGTGACAGCACTGGGCCCACCGCACAGCGGAGAAAACTGAGGCACAGAGGGGGATATCACACACTCAGGGTCGTGAAGCCACTAGCTGTTTGGACCAGGAGCTCAGGCCCTGGACGAACACATCTTCCAGCTCCCTGAGGGACCCCTCAGACACCACCCTGCCTACCGCCCTAGGCACCCCCTGACAAATACTTTCTGTGAACAAACACCATTCCTCAGACTAGCTAAAGGCCATGCTAGAAGCCTGAGCGGTTCTGGCAAGAGAAACCGGCCCCCAGCTCTGCTGATTCTGCCGAGGGCCACGTGGCCTTCCCTGGAGCGGAAGTGGCTTCTGCTGGTGTCCCAGGGATGCTCGAGGGAGGCAAGACTCAGGGGCTTACACAGTGTCTCCTCCCAACTTTCTGTGCTGATTGTCACCCGCGAAGGCTGGACGCGCCCAGCCCACTGCCTCACCAAACCACCGGCTGAGAGCAACACACCTTGAGGGTCAGGGGGACCACAGACGCCACGTGGAGGGAGAGGTCGCGCCCCCTTCCTGAGAGGGGGCTTGGATTCTAGTGTTCGCACACTCGGCCGCGCTGTTCTGCTCACGGACTTTCGGTACATTCACTTGACAAGACGCGCTTTAAAACGATCCTTAACAAGCCAACTATTTCCTAAATTTATTATCTTCGGTGCTTTGTGATAATCACACAGATAATTTTAATGGAAGATTAATGTAATAATCAAAAGATAAAAACGCCCTTTGGTCTGCCATTAGCTGGTTAATATGCTGTGGCTTAAAACTTGCACAATTTTATGCACTATAGAGTGTTTCGCTTTCAATGCATTTTACAGCTTAAGGCATAAAAATATAGGGAGTTTTCATGGTCAATAAAGCCAGAGCCTCCATCACTCGATCACAAGAAGAACCCGACTTGGAGAGTCCCCGAGCCCTCAGAGAGCTGGGGGGCCAGAGGACGCAGTGGCGAGGCGGTGCCTCCTGGGGAGGGCAACTCTGGGACTCGGGGTCCCTCTGAGGCCCCGTCTCTGTGCGCTCAGTGGCCTGGGCCTCCACCCTCGAGAGAGGGAGAGAGAGAGAGTGAGTGAGTGTGTGTGTATGTATGTGTGTGTGTGGGGCAGCCTCCCCACTCAGCAGGGCAGCTGTGAGGATTAAGTGAGATAATACACATTCAAATGCCTCTTACCTAATTGGTGCTCAGGACAGGGTGAGATTGGTATTTGTATTTGGGGAAAAACAAGAGAAAATAACCTGCTGGAGGGCTGCCTCTGTGTACCAGCTGCTTTGACGTCAGCCTCCGACCCTCACTTCCTCCCATCAGCGCCCGTCTGCTGCTCCCCTTTCAGGTAAATTCCCGAACTCCAGCACTACCATGCACACCACTCAGTTCGTGACTGGCTGCTGGAGAGGTTCTGCCGGACACGGGACCCGGCTGGGTGGACATGCATGCTGCCGGGGGGACGGAGCTTAGTATTTACATTGCCATAAAGAGCAGCGAGGGGAGAAGCGAAATTTAATCTCCCATCAAGATCATGATCATTAGCTCTCCGAGTAAATCAGGCCCAGCCACCCTCTGACTCGCCTGGAGTCTCCTGCATGAGGCAGTATTTCTATAAACAATCTGATACGAAAACAGACATTTTAGGGGAGGCGACAGGCCTCGGGGAGTTTGCAGAAAAGCATCTGCTTCGAGGGAGCATTTCGTCCTGGAAAATGATTTCTCTGCACTCGCTCGTCCACCGTCTCCTACCCAAGTCATAAACCTGTGTTTCTGCCATCAATCTGCTGTTGTGAAAATTATTTTGATGTCAAACACAGGATTATAATTTTACTAGAATCCTTCTCAAGTCTTGAATATTTTAATGCTGGCTATAAAAAAAGGCCCAGGCCCTGACGGGGTAATAGAATATTTCTTTCCCCAGTCCCTGAACACCACACAGGCTTCCTGCGCCGTGACGAGCTGGCAGGTAACTCTTAGCTCGCTGGTTCCCCTGCGTCTGCCGGGCAACCTGGTCTCCCCTTCCCAGTCGGACCAGCCGGCGCACACGCTCTGCTTTTCAGTCAGCTGGCCTCGCTACTCCGCCTCGACACCAACTGTCCTCCCGGCAGGCTGAGCTCTTCAACCGTCACCTACCGCTTAAGGCTTCCGCAGCCCTGAGGACTTGGTCTCAGCATGTGTCTGTAAAACAGTCCCCTGCCGCTGGAAACCTTCCATCAAAGCTCACTGTGAGGCCAAAAGCCGGCGTTTGGGAACCTGTCGAACCTGGGGTCAAGCTGCAGTTGTGCCAGGCAGGGCTACTAAGCTACCCTGCCCCCAGCAGCCACGGCTTGCTTTCAGGAAAGGGGAAGGAATCTGCAGCGGGGCCTTCACGTGTGGAGCGCTGACACTGGGGCCCGCACAGCTGAGCTGCCCTTACTGTTGTCCGCCCCATCCCTGCCCCCAGCTGAGTCCTGCTTTTCTGCATGCTCAGTGGACGTGAGGCTCGGTTTAAAGGGCATCTCGGCCTGCGCAACCGGGAGCCAGCAGTCCAGGGCTACTCAGTGTGCAGAGCAAAACCGGAAGCGTCTTAGAAACGCAGTCTCTTGACCCCACCCAGAGCTCCCCAAGCAGACCCCAGGGGAGCGCTCCTGGGTCTAGGCTCTGCCAGGGTTCCTGTGGCCTGGTCTTTCCTGGCCACAGGCTCGCCTGCCTCGCTGGCCGCTGCCCAGGCTGCTCCCCGGGAAGTGCTTTTCTCATCAGGTAAAATTCGTCCTTCCTCACCCACCCTGGAGGGCTCAGCCAAGCCTGACCAACTCCCTGACGGCCTTCTCACACCCACATGGGGCCTTTGTGCCTCTGACAATCTCTCCATAACGTTTGGCTCCGTATCCGTCTCTTCCGAGAGAGGCAACATTCTCCAGTGCCACGATGGGCTCTGCCCCCCGCCCCAGAAGGTGTCCAGGGAGCACTGCTGATACACCCAGTTCCAGCACGGAGTGGGGGGTGCCCAGAACAAGCTGTTAAATTTATCCTGAGCCTGTTAAGATGTCTCCACACAGAACAGTCCTTTCCTCAGAGTCTGTGCCAGCAGCCTCAAGGAGTGCCTGACGACAGATGGAGGAAGAGCAACGGTTCATTCAAAGCACAGGGAGACACACAAAGGCCCAGGGAACGGAGGAAGCTGAAGGGACTGCTCTCCGACGTGGTGGCGGGAGATGCCCCCCAGTGTGGCTCAGATCTAGGCACTCCCAGCGGGATGACCGGCAGCCCACTTTCTCACTGCAAGTTCGGCCGGAGCCTTGTCCGGGGGTGGGAGGGCCCGTGTGAAACGGGGTGAAACGGGGTGGGGCGGAAGCCTGGCGGCACCTTGTCCCGGTGCCTGGAGGGGACACTTACCTTGAGCACGATTTCATTGACGGTAGCAGCGTCGGATTCGAAGTAGAGGTGTTTGTAGTCATGATTGCTTAGATACGTGAGTTTAAATATTGCGTGACCTGCAGGGAGACGGAAAAGGCAGAGTTGAGGGGTCGAAGGGAGACTGGTGGAGCCAGGCCCCCACGGTACGTCGCTCCATCAAGTGAGAGCAAGTAGAAGCTTCGAGATGCCTCTTCCCTGGAGTGCTGTTTTCCCGGGGCTGGGGGGAAGGTGGATGGTGGAGACAAAGCGACTCAAAGGGCCAGCTGGGTGCCATCCTGCCCTGGCATGAGCGCAGGTGGCGGCAAGTGGAAGCCTTTGCAGAACTACTTCTGCACAGTAATCACATGGAAAAGGTGGCATTTTACGGCAGAAGGCCAATTAACTCCAAATTATTACTCTAAAAATAAAATAACTCTGCTTACAGTCAAATTAATGAGCAGCAGGAAGGAAAGGCCAGTGGTAATGCTATTATGTGGCTTCTCCAGGCCCCTGGCTCTGCTGGGAAAGGGGGTCCTGGTCTTGTGACCCTGCGTGGGAGCTGCCCTCCAGACCGCGGTCATTTCAACCCTGGAGGCAAGGATGGGGGCAGGGTGAGGGCTGCTCTCAAGACCACGTCCCAGTCGGCACCTCACAAAGCTATGCAAATCTCACCTGGACCCTAGTTCTTAGCCAACCCCCCCTTCTATCCCCTTCAGAACAGCACTCATTGCACTGCCTGTACAGGCCACAGACTAGCCCATCTCTAGCCCGCACGTCCTCTCTCACGGGCCACTCAGATGCCCTCTGGAAACTGCCAGTCCCCCTCAGGCCAGGGCGACATGCTCCCTGGCCCAGCACATGCTGCCCTTGGGTTCTGAGGGACTCGTGGCCCTCAACAGTCCTTTCTCCTCAAGGGGTCTTCACGTTGGCTTGTTCCAAGCCCCCCAGCTGGAAATCCAGGCAGGCAGCGCTCAGCGACCTGAGCTGCTGGTGGCCTCGCTGACACAGCTCCACAAAGGGCCCCAGAGACCGTCTCCCCTAGGTGGCTCTGAAGCCCTCAGGCTCGTGAGATGAAATTCAGCATATCCTTTTATTAGGCCTCTCCTCTCTGTCCTTTTAATTGCAGCAGTGGCTGGTCACAGTTATTAGTAATATATCACCCATATTACAGTAAGTTCACCTCTTTCCCGGAGAAATCTTCTTGGGGACTTTATTTACAGGAGCTAATTCTTCAGATCTCCGAAAATAAACTGATATACGTTGTACATCTGTGGCCAGAAAAGTTGAGCTGCGGGTCCTTTATCCTGAAAACATCATTACGATATGCTAATGGTGACGATAAATTCCATATAGAAAAAATTAGCTAATCATTTCTAAAAACCGTCACTTTCAGTCACTTGACAAATTTAGCCGGATTCTTAATCGCGGCACTAAATAAAACGTTAGCACCCTTAGCCGGAAGCTCGTTGTTAGGTTAACGTGTAAATGACCTGTTTCTGATCAGACAGGGACTCTCACATAGACTTATCTGTGCACGTGCACACGCGTGCACGCGCCCTTGTTGTCACAGGCGCCAGCCGTCTTGGAACAACGGTCTCGGTGGTGATGTCACCATGTGGAAGGACAATGCAGACACCTCTGTGGGCCGCGCTGAACCCAGCAGAGCCAGCTCTGAAGGTCACGGGGCCGTGAAGGACAAACGGAGACAGCCCTCCAGGAGGCCTCACTGCCAATGCCCGGCCGTGACAGAACAGACACCGGGGCCTGGGGCTAAGAAGAAACCAGAAGGTCTTAGGGAAGCCTGCAGACCTGCAGCTTCGGGGTTCACTGACCACCTTGCTCTGTGATCTCACGGACTGTCCACACCACCTGTTCCCGCTTGTCAAGTGACAAAACCAAACCCCGAGATGCTGGGACGTGCTCACCTTAGCAACTGAGTCACCATGAAAACCTTTAGGCAGAGCCACATCTCCCCCGGGCAGATGGGACACACGGTCTGCACAGGCCTTGCGAGCCTCTGGAAGGAATCCCTGCACCAATGGTGGCTCACAGAGGGGAGGGCTGCAGCTCACCTGCGCGACAGCCACACAGAAAAGCAAGGACCTGCCGGAGCCAGGTTCCTGAAGGGCCGCTCGCCTGGGCCAGGTGAGGACGCAACACCCCACCTTCTGTACTCGGCTGTGCTGGGGGGGCAAGGGGGGAGCAGTGCCTCCTGCCTGTCCTTGGTACTCATTCCAGAGACCCAAAGAAGCGTGATGCAGACTGAGACGGTGAAGATACCCCCCCACCCCTGCAGCCTTGGCCCCGTCCCTTCCGGTGAAAGCACTTGGTGCCAAGACAGCACACGGAGCTCAGAGTTTCAAAGAACCAGGCCTTCTGTGACCACCAGTCACAAGTGGCTCCGTGGGAGGAGTGGCAGGGGCACTCCATGCACACAATCAGCCTGGGGTCAGAGCCATGGGGCACGGGGTCTGCGTGCCACTGATCCTCCCCCACCCCGGGGCGCTCTGTTGGGCTTGGGTGGCCACTGGGGCAGTTTTCCTCAGCGCAGAGCACAGGCCAGTGGAAGGGCCAGGGAAATGAGCAGCGAGAGCCACGCCTGGCACGTGTTAGGAGAAAAGTGAGGGAGCCTGCGGAGACCCTGGTGGCGCTGCCACGTGGGGAAGAGCTCGCAAAATAGCTGACACCTGAGCAGCCGGGAGGCCGGGGAGTTGTGGAAAAGGAGGCAACTGGTCTGAGGGCCAGGCTCTGGGGAGCGCCGTGCGGCAAGCACGCCATGGCAAGCGTAGAGGTGGGCTTGGGGACTTGCCAGTCCAGGGTGGTCGGTGGTGCAATGCGGCCAACGGCCCACCTGTATTTCTGAGGGTTCATGCTGGCTCCCCAGGGCTGGCAGGCAGGACGAGCTGCCGCCACCCTCATCCAGGCCGGAGCTAGGGGCTGGACAGGGGCGAACAGGCTGAGAAGGTGATCCGGGCCGGACTCGGAGATGCCTTTAAATAGTGAACGGTTAAGTAGCAGAATTCACACTTGCATCATCTCACCCAGCCCAACGCCTACCTATTTAAGTGTAACACATTAACTGACCCCTTGCTGGAAACAAATCTATCAGTAAACACGAGTGACTGTGCTTGAGACAAACTTCCGCCAAGGTGGCAGAGTAGGAATCACTGGCTTTCAATGTGGGCCGAGGCGATATGGACAGAGAATAAAGTTTAGCCAACACCTTCCCAGCCTCAGCCACCTCAAGGCCCACCGCAGGTGCAGGGGAAGGTGTCGACTGACCTCCTTGGCTGCAGTGGCCAGACGTCTACTCTGGGGTACTGGAGGGACTCAGGGTGGGGGCAGGTTTCCCTTGACAATTCCAACAGGATCAGTAGTTTTCATCAGGAAGGCGTCAGAGGGGTGAACTGTCTTTGTGGATGTTGACTGAGAAAAAAAGTGGACGAGCAGGATTTAAAAGACAGCGCCAAGTCTAATGTGCTAGTTAGCTCAAATTGTCTTGCCTGGATGGCTGACTTCTGCTCGGAAATGAGGGAAGGATGAAAGCCGCAGCTCTGCGGCTAGAGCTTCAGAACAAGACTCCCGCTTTCCCGGACAGGGCGGAGGGGCCCCAGCCTCCAGGGATGGCGCCTGGAGAGGGTGGGCACTCGCTGGACACTGTGGCCCTGCCACTCACTGCTCCAAAGTCCATTTCTAAGTGGGCCTTCTGCGAGCAGAGCTGCACACACCAGCGTGGCCAAGAGTGTAAAACGTGGCCTCTACGTGGGACATGCGGGGGCAAGACCGGACGGTACTACTGCTTCTGGATGCAGCAGTCCAAGCCTGGATATGGAAACACGTATTAACGTATTTTGTCAGAGGAAAGCAGAAGATGGGAGGAAACGCGGAGCAGAAACTAATGAGCAGCGCAAATGTCAGACGTGGAGTCGTTTGGGCTTCTGTGCTGTAATCTAGCTTCTGTATTATGCACTTTAACTTACACCAGAGGCTGCGCTCAAACAAACAAACAAACAAACAAACAAACAAACAAACAAACAGGCTGCTCTGGCTAGTCTGAAGCAGTGGTCACCATGGAAAAGCCGCGGTTATGCGGGGCCAGCAGTGCGTGCGCTCCTGTGGGAGGACGCCTGTATGTCCACCCGAGTGGGCCAGAGCTGACTTCGTGAAAGGAGGGTCCCTTCTGACAGACTGCTGATGGCAGGTCAGAGCTGGGGCTCCCTTCCCAGCCCACCACTACCTAGCCCCCCCCCCCCCCTCATGTCTCTATTGGCCAGGAAGGCCCAGAAGAAACAGGAGTTTTTCTCCTTTTCAATGAAAACATTCTAAAGAGTAAAAAGCGACTGAAATTTAGGAGGGGAAACCTTCACACGCCCCCCATGGTACTGACACTGGGGCACAGCGTGCCCTGCCCTTCCTGGCACCCATCGGGCTGCACCAGCTGTGAGCAGCTCGTCTGCGAAGTTCAGGCCCAACGTGCTTCCGGGTTGACATGGGGTGGGGGTGGGGCAGCCCCGCTCCGTCGCTACACCTGGCTCCACAGGCGGTGTCCTCAGCGGCTGCGTTTTATTCCAACGCGCAGACGTGCTCAGGTCACCCACCAAGTCGCCAGCGTAGGGACAAGGCCATGAGGACCATCTCTGAGGAACCATCTCAATTCCCTTACATCAGCCCTGGGATATTTTCATAACCGGGGTTTCTCGGGTTTGGATTTTTTCCAATCCCTCTGACCTGGAAAGGGGGTGGGAAACTCACTGGATTTTCTTTTCTTTTTTTGTTTGGAAACAGTACTTTTAGACAATAGCTGTTCTTTTAGGCAAATTTTAGACGTGCGCCCTGGGGTGGAGGCTGGATTGAAAACTTGCCTCCCGGTTGAGTCTCCACTGGAAGCACCAGAGTCAGTCACCTGGCAAAGGCTAACCTCCTGCCTCTCCCTTAATGGCAATGGCCAGGGAACTGTAGTGACCTCTGACCTCTGGAGCAAGGGCTGTCTGACCTGCTCACACTCTGCCTGCACCATTCAAACCCCCCTATCTTTGGCACTTTCCTATGAATATAATTAAGACTCTGATTATGAGATTTGCCTCCCTCCTCTAGTTTACTGAAAACACTCTTGCTAAGGTCACTGCGACCTCTACGTTGAGAGATCCAGGAGGCACTTCTCGGCTTCAACGCAGCCGCTCAGCTGCAGCCAACACTTCTCTTCAAAGTCCTCTCTTGTCTGGGTTCCCATGGAGCCACAGCCTGATTCCTCTTGACTTCTCCTGTCAACTGGCTTCTGGTCTCCTTCTTGCTGTTCCCCCACTCTTCCATGCTAGTCGCCTGTGTCCTGTCTTCTACCCTCATCTTCTGAATGTGGCACCTCTCCTGTCAGGCCAGCCTTGTAGGTTGGTCACTGCTCATGCTGATGATCCAGAGAGGTATCTGGCTTAGTCCTTTCCACAGAGCTCCAGAGCTGACTAGAGCGTCCAGTGGCCCTCTTCAGCTGGCCCACAGGGCAGCATGTCCAGGGCAAACATCAACATGTGCCCTCCACCCAGCTGAAGACTCCCTCCTCACCCAGTCAGGTTCAAGGCAGGCATTTGGTCCCCTAGAGTTTTTACCTCTTCCCCTTCCATCCCTCCACCCAGGTCCTGGTCCTCCGCCTCAATCTAAGGAGTCACCCTTCAGGACACAGTTCTGGCCACGTTAGTCACCTACATAACACCTGAAGTGTTTCCCACTGTCCTCAAGAATAAAGTTCAAGCTTTTTTTTTTTTTTTAAAGAACATTTAAAAAGGACAGAGGAAAAGGAGAAAGAGAAAAAGAGATCCCTGAATATCCACAGATGGGTGGTCTTGGGAGAAGAGCTATCTAAAGGTCAAGCTTCTTAAGATGATCTTGAAAGCCCTCTATCAGCAGTTCTCACACTTTTTGGTCTTAGAATTCCTTTCATATTAATGAGAAATTTAAAAAGTTTTTGCTTATGTGGACTATATTTATATCAGAAAACTGAGATATTAAAAATATTAATTCATTAAAAAAAACAAATGCACCAAAAGCTGACTTTTTTTTTAAATGGAAAAACCTTTATATTTCTTAAACAAAGTTTAATGAAAAGACTGGCTGCTATTTTATATATTTGAGAATTTTTTTGATTTAATAGAAAACAGCTGGCTTATCCTTTCTGTTTCTGCAGTTAGTCTATAGTGATAAATGCTTTTTTGGTTGGAGCAGATGAAGGAAAGTTGGCCTCAGAGAGGTTTTTGGAAAGGGGAGGCCTATTTTAATATTCCTCCTTGCAAATGTTCTTTGATATCATATCAAGCTTGATAAACGGTAGTTTCTTAAAGATTAGTTGTGATGTGGAATCCAAAACCACATTAATAAACTTTTTGTATTCTGTTACATTAAAACCTATTGGTCTGTCTTACATTTTGAATGAATCTTTCACTCTTGCATGGTTCCGTAACGTCATGCAGTAGTCTGGAAAATATTGGTTCGCTGAGTAATGCCAGTCTTCCAAATGTTGACACATTTCATTATACGATAGCAAAAAAATCACATTCATTAATATCACCACTGATCTCATCTGAGAAGTCTTTAAGCAATGAGGAGCCAAGCTCAGAGTGACAGATACAAGTTCCCCAAAATTCTAATTTTCACCTGAAAGCTTGAGTTTCATCATTGGCATCAAATACCAGCACTTGTTTTCCCTGAAGTGACAGGCTCGCTTCCTTCATTTTCAAGAAAATGTCTGCTAAATACTGAAGCATGAATAACCACTACTTGTGAGTCATTCTTTCAAAGAAAAATGGCATTTCATGAAATTAATGGTCAGTTCAGCTTGCAACTCAAAATGAGCACACAAGTAGGCCGGGCACGGTGGCTCATGCCTGTAAGCTTCAGCCTATGAAGTGGCCAGAGCTAGGGATCGCGGTTCGAGTCCCGCCTGGGGCCTGTAGCGAGACCTAGTTCCAAAAAAACAGCTGGGGCGTGGTGGCTCGCACCTGTCATCCCAGCTACCTGGGAAGCTGAGGCTGGGGATGGCTTGAGTCTGTGGTACCCCGAGCAACGAGAGCCTGCAGTTCCATAGGCAAAAATAGCAAGACCTAGTCTCAAAAAAAAAAAAAAAAAAAATGAGCACACAAGTTGTGCCTTCCACGGGCACAAGCAGTCTACCCCCATCAACGGCAGAGGTGCCCACATCTACTTCAGGAAGAAACGGACAGCAATGGTTTATGGGGTCTTTGCTTCAATTCACGTGTAGCTTATTCTCACAAGACACCGTCTGACACTGAGTAACTACCGGTTAAGTTTTACTTGCTAGTGTTCAGAAACGTGGACAAGTATGGCGTCTGGGATCACGTTCTTGGTCTGTGACAGGTTTGTGCTGGCAAGTACTCTTGGGAGGGCAAGTCACAATGCACGAAACCTCATCCAGCCAGAATCTATCCAGCCAGAATCTTCCGAGCGGATGACCACAGTGACCTCTGAGCCCCTTGGATTACTATGATTCCATATTAAAACTTTCCCTCCTGTGCTGCTGTGCTTAGACGGTTTTTAATAGTCTTTGTTTTGTTTCATTGTTGGTCATCTCTGATCAATTTTCATTTCCCATTGTCTTTACGAAGTTCAGTCATTCTGCTCCTCCTCTTCCAATTTGCTGCACTTAATAGACGTTTGGAAGAAAAAAAAATAACCAAGCAAGGTTAAAAGTTATTAACAACTTCGCTGATTCTGAGTCAGGGCCAGGGACACTCTTCCATCAAGAAATCACAGATGTTTAAGTGCCTAGGCTTTGTGTCAAAGGCAGAGCTGACAATGAAGAGACGCTTCCATTACTATTTATATATAACTTTGGACCAGCCATGTAACTTCTCTTCAGGTTTCCTCATTTATGAAATGGGAGTAATATCTGTCTCATAGAGTTGTTGCTAGGTTTAAGTAACCCCGGGATACAATCTGTAATTCTAGCATTCTCTAAGCATATAAAACATCAGAGTTGCTGCAAGAACTGAGTAGATACACAGAACCCTTCAGATACTGCCTGCTGCCTGCTGGCATGTAGCCTGCCCTGGTCCTTCTACCTCCACTCTCTGAGATGAGAAACCTCCTCCAATAAAGGGACTGACAGGAAATATTTTAGGCTTTCCAGGATAAGAGGCAAAACTAAGGACATTTTACACATATGTAATGGGAAGAAAAAAATGGCACATTTTGTAACTGAGAGTTCAAGATCCAGTAAGTGCCTTTGGGGGTTGGGGGGGTGTTTCACAATGAGGGCAAAATTGTTATTTTTTTGGAGAGTGATGATATTTTGCTTAAAGGGAATAACAAGTCAGTGTTCCCCATCACCAAAGCAACATTCACCTGTAAAAACCACACCTGGCTTGCAGTCGCCTGGGAATGGCTGGAGGCTGTTAGCTTCTTGCTTATTTTTGTCTTGGGCCATTCCAGAGCTGCTCATGGTGACATTTTGAATGCTCATTTCTCTGTAGACCTGGATTTCTAGCTGTAATCCTGCCCCCACCCCCATCTTTAATATTTATTGCAGTGAAGGTTTAAGATTGATATGTTTTTTCATCCTCCGAATGTGTGCAAAATGTCTATTTTTCTTCATTGCTGAAGGGCCCATTTGCAGAAGGTAGTGGTCTAGGTCTGCTTTGAGCACTTTCTACACGCCATTCCACTGTGTCCTGCCTGGAAAGCATTGCTTCTGGAGAGAAGTCAGCAATCATGCTTCTCTTGGTTTGGCTGGCTGCTTTCAAGATTCCTCCATCACTGGTTTTCAGTCACTTGATCACTGAAGAGTGCCTGAATATATTTGTCTCTGTATTTATCCTGTTTGGTGTCTATTTATCCTGTTTGATATCCTGTTTGGAAATCTGTAATCAAATCTGATACTTTTCTCCTCCATCCTGAGCTTCCAATTCCATAGATATCAGAAACCTTGATATTGCTGCACAGGCTCTTTCCCCCACCTCTGTGTGCCCTGGATGGAACACTCCTGTTGTCCAGTCTTAAGGTATACAGCTCACTGACTGGGGGACAGATCTGGAAATGGCAACCTACATCCCACTTTGTGCTCTTCTCCCTTGTGTAACCTTGTCCTGTCTGTGAGCAAAACCCAGTGACTCATTTGTGATGAATCAAATACAGCAGAAGTGCTGGGTTGTCACCTCTGAGGTGAATCTGTCACCTCTGAGGTGAATCCTTGCCAGTACGCTCTCGTTCTTGGTTACTCTGATGAAGCCAGAAGCCATCTTCCCCACAGGGAGGTCTAGGTGGCCGGGAACTGAGGTGTTCACAAGGAAATAAAGTCCTTTGTGACAGAAGGGCTAGCCAGGTATTCTGTCCTAGAAGTTGCCTATGTGAGTTTCACAAGCAACAGACATTTTGATTTTAATGAAAGAATGGCTTACTTTTTCCATGTTTATAAGAATTACCCAAGAGATAAGAATCCCAGGTATTTACTATGAAAACCCAAATTGGAGCTTGGCAGGAAGCACAGAAAACAGACCCCAGCCTCTCTTTCTAATTTGTTATTTGTTTTTTAAACACCCTTGGTTATTTTTTCGCAGTATGGGGTTTCTCCCCTCAGATGTGGTCATCATGACCCCTCCCCCCCACCCCCTTCTTTCTTATGCTTTCCTCTCTGACCCTCTTCTTCACCCAGATCTCTTCTAATGTCAAAATCAAGACAGAGAGTTGGAGGAAATGGCAATCACAACCTAGGAAAATGTGAATGTAAGCAAAATTTCTCCCTACGTAACGGCCTTCGGACTACGGGTTCATGAAGCCCAAGTTGGTCACTAAGAGCTAACTTTGGTGGAAGAAGACAGTTTCTCTTGGGAGGAAAACGTCAATGCCCCCAAGATGTTTTCTACTTTAATAAATACTAACCATTCAATTTAACAAGAGCAGACTCTTTCTTATAAGAGAAGTTTATAAAAAACTCACAATGTCTCTCAGCATCAATGACTCTTTCACTGACACCCAGGTGGTGGTTTACGTGTGATGTGGTTCACACACTAGCCTCCAACAGTCCCTGACACGGAACATGGGAGGTGTGTTCTACTCTGGGCTCAGGGCAGAACCTGCTGACTTCTAAACTGACGCAACACTGGCTCTTCCAGAGACCACTGCACCAAACTACAGGACAAGCACACTGGTCCCTTCTACCACAAAGTGAGAGTCAACAGCACTAGCTGTTCAGCTGTTTATGAAAAGGACCCTGGGTTTACTTTTTCACTGTAACTTCAAGATGGTCTCCTGGCCGGGTATGGTGGCGTGTGCCTGTAATCCAAGCACAGGGAAGCCAGAGGCCAGGGAGCGCTTGAGTTCACGGGTGTGAGACTACCCCGGGCAACATAGCGAGACCTGGTCTCGAAAAAGCTGATCATGGTGATGGGCACCTGTAATCCCAGCTACCTGGGAGGCTGAGGCTGGGGATCGCTTGAGTCCACGGGATCGGGACTACTCCGGGCAACATGGTGAGACCTAGTCTCAAAAAAAAAAAAAAAAAAAAAAAAGAAGCTCTCCCAGAACCTCTGTATCTCTCTTTGAGAGCCACGCTTGTTCTTGGCCAGCTCAAAATTCTGGAAGCAAATTTCAAATTTCCCTTTTGAATGATCACTGCACCCAGGCAGAGCTGGAGAATCATCACACATTCATGGGGCTCCGGACAGAAGCTGCTGGAGTTCTGGAGGATGCAGCTGGGAGCACAGACAGACATGCGGAGTGCCAACATCGGGCATCAGTTCATTAGGAGCGGGTCAGTCGATGGCACACAGGCTGGGCTGGCTCCAGAGGCTCTGTTCTCAGGGGCCCAGACAATGCTATCCAGTCCCAGGGAACTGTTCCTCGAAGCACAGTGATGGCCTGTTTAACAGCAGATTGCAGAGTGAGGTTACCGCAGACCAAACTGGGTCAGAGCACCTGAAAATTTAGCTGGCATTAGGTAGTGCACGCTGGTCCCAGACTTAAGAGTTTTTCTCCACCTTTATCCTGCGGCTTGTCCAGGTCTTTCCCTCCCACACACTTGGAAAAATTGAGGTGGTCCCCCTGGTTGCCTAAACCCATCTCCCCGACAGCTCCCTTGTTTTGGAAGGAGATGATAAATAAATCAAAATGCACTAAGCAGCACTTCCACAGGCACTCGCCTCCTTCACTGAACGTGCACCTCATCAATCACACTATTGTCTGCTTGAAAGGCGAGCCTTGTAAATGTCATATCCACTCAGGCCCAAGGAGAGGCGCATCCAAATGCAGCAAGGAGTTTTAATTGGATAGTGTAATTAAACTAAAAAACCCCAGCAGACTCCCTTTGACAGGATAGATGAAGACCCCTTTTAATAGGGCTAGGGAACATATCTGTTAAAAGGATGAGGCACTGCCTGCTCCTGATTGTGCTCCAGAGTACTCTTATGAAAAGGCAATTCAATAACTGGGGCATTTAATATGTTAGAGTCCGTTGTGCTCTGTAATCGAGCAGTACTTACCGTATTTGATCTGGATCGTATGAAATACGTCTTGTCAGAGCATAAAACTACAACACAGCCTGCCCACCTAGTGTCTGGAGTGCCGGGACCTCCTGGGGATCCACGGAGCCCGAGGACGGGCTGCGGGGCCCTGGCAAGCATGAACGCGGTGCCTCCTGGGCCTACATTGAGCTAACCTGGCCACCCACCCACCCACCTGGGGCTGTGGCTCTTTATCCAGTGACGGTCAACTTCCCTCGGTTCCCTTTCACACAACCTCCCTCGGTTCCCTTTCACACACTCTTGCAAGCACCTGATGGGTAGGACACAATTCCTGGTCACATCCTTCTTCAGGATGCCTTTCTCATCCCTGGTGTGGTGTGTATGTCTGTGTATGTGTGCATACACACATGTGCACATTCCTGTGGTCTCTGCTATAGAACTGCCCTTGGGAAAGGTGGCCAGAGATTCAACGAATGGGCTGGGGAGTGCCCCAGTCAGTTTTAGTAAAATCTGAGTCCTCCT
Organism: Uropsilus gracilis; assembly: GCA_004024945.1. NCBI lineage: Eukaryota > Metazoa > Chordata > Mammalia > Eulipotyphla > Talpidae > Uropsilus > Uropsilus gracilis. The sequence goes on from PVHY01004898.1 coordinate 21,865, forward strand.
GCCACTTTCCTGCCCTCGGGAGCAGGGGCAGGGCAGGCATACACAGGCGGGCACCTGGGCCTGCAGCTCGTAAGCAGCTCGAGAGGTCTGTCTCTGCATGACAACCCTCAGACAGAAGGCCAGTTCCCAAGGACAAGGTCGGGGAACCCAGCATCTATGAAGACCAAGAGCTGCTGAGGAGGCTCAGGTGGGGGCCAGGAGCGGTAGTGGGGGGTTATCAGGCAAGCCCACGGAAGGTTTTCCACACACAGAGGCGTTGCTCTATTCATAGAAACTTTGGCGTCCGTTCACCAGGCCCTCAGACTGATTTTCCTTTCCCAAGGATGGCGAAGGCTTCTTTGATGGCCGCTCATCCCTCCCCATAAAGCCGGCTTGACGTGAGGTTTGCAAACCCTTGAACAGTCTTAATACTGGTCTTTCACTATGAGCCGATGAGCCCATTAAGGACATATAAGTGAATGCTTATAATCTATGAAAACTGGACACTGAATTAAACCATCAAATACCTTTCGGTTTAAATGAAAACTACATAAAAGCATTTCAGCCATCAATTTGGCTATCACTTGCAGCCAGTATGAATTCTGCTGGAAAAGCTATTTTCGTGCAGATGTGGAATTCAACGGGAAAGACTGACTCGTGTACCAACATCAATCAAAATGTCGACTTCCCTGGCAGCTCTCAACAGTAAGGCGGGTTCAAAGGTCACAGGATAAAGAAAAAGCCAAGCTCTGGTTCAGTTCTAATATCTCCTCGGCAGAAGTCTTGCAAAAGTACCCCCTTCTGTATTAGCCTAGCTTTCATTAATCTTCTTGCCATCTTCTTTAACTAGTCATGCAGAACCGCTCGATAGCAAGACGTATAATGGGGAAGGCCCTGTGCCTATTACCACGTTAACATTCTCTTAAGCCTCAGTGCAACAATGGAATGGGGAGGCAGAGGAAGTCTGCAACTGCAGGGAGCGGTGCAGGCAATTCAATTACAGCCTGGGCTTACCTGTGCACTTCTGACCTATAAAACACAAGAGGCCTTTGTGTCTAACTGGCTCCGCCATTAAGGTTGCTAAAGATCACAACAATGCTGATCTTTCCTATTTAAGCCAAATCAATGTGGACAAATCATTATTCAGTAGCTTTAATTTAATTAGTAAATTAAATACACTACTTTACAGATCTTGTCAAGTACTTATGAAAAGAGAGATTCATTTAAACAGAAGGTCACCCATCCGCCCAGCGAGCTTAAGTCTTAGCCTCAGTGGAATCACACCCCAAATATCCCACAGGTTCTATTTACCAGGGTTGAACAGTGTCCTGCAGTGGTGGTTCATGCCTCATCCCGAGGAGCTCTGACCCTACATCTAAACTGTTCTGAACAAAACAGAAACAATGCCCACCAACGTAACCAGCATCCACACAATCAGATTTCCTTTAGATTATACTATTGTGAGCATGTAATCAGGTTACCTCTGCTTGCGCTGCTTCCTTAAGGTTCGCTATAATCTACACTTAATTGAGATACAGAGCTCTTTTCAGCTAGAAAGACGACAGCTACTTTATTAAGGTTTAAATCTGATTTCTTAATGGTAGGCTGCTTCCTTGAAAGAGCTAAACTGTACAACCTTTTTATGATGAAACCAGACCTGAGTCTGGCACTTCACTGAAATTCAGCCGAGTCTCTGATGGGCGCTGGTTTTGAGAGAGAGCTTTGGTTTTTGTTTCCGTGCTGGAATTCAAGGCTGACAGTTGGAAACAAAGTCCACTGAATGGAAGAGTGATGTCTAGGGGTGGAAAATGACTTCTCGGAGACAATTGAATCACGGTCATTTCTGATATGGAAACAGTCTCCTCCCCTCTGTGCTTGACACATCTTTCTTCAGTTCAAATGAAATAAAATTATAATTCATCTTTTAGAGATTTGTGACATCCTTCAAAATAACAAGAGATAGCCTAAGGATGGCAACGCCAGCCGAAGAAACACTGATCTGACTCATAATGGCAGCATGCAGCTTTTTTTGTGGTAGTTGTTTTAATCTAGAAATCTTAATTTCCCAGGGCTTCTGATACATGGATTGTTCTCAACCAGGAACTCTTGTAGGAGTCCACACTTAAACACATACACAGTTTCTTTAAGGCATGTATCTATTTAGTCATTAAGTTCCAGGTCCTTAAACACTCAGAGTCACACAGCAATAAATCTTCCCCCTGAGAACACAGGCTGAGAGGGAGAAGTTGGGGGAAGGAAAAAGACAGGGAAGAGCTATTCATGGAGTAAGGCTGAGTTTGGTCTCCCTGACTCCACAAGACACATAATTATGTGCCTCACAGCAGCCGCTCAAATGCTCAGTCCCTCTGCCAAGTCAGCTATTCACAGACTTTTTGGATATGGCATCAATTAAACTTGAGTTGTGTTCCTTATGACGACCAAATTAATGGTTTGACAGCGGCTTTCTCAATAAACATGGCAAACTGGCCATATTGGAAGGTTTTAAAAACCATTTCTTTTCTGTTCAAAATTCTGACAAACATGTCTCAAGTAAGACTGGGGACAACTTCATTATCCGCCCAACACTTAATGCCTTTTTGTAAAGAAGACTGTTTAATAACATGTCTTCTCTGTTTTCACAACTAAATTATTCCAGTTGGTCACACGTTCCACTCTTCTGCAAGACACTTGTGTTATGAGAGATAAAAACATGAAAAAGGAAATATATTGCAGAAATCAAAAACCTTATCTACTTCTAGACTCTCTCTCTTTGCCATAATTCATTCAAGAAGGCCCCAAGAATAATTTTTGATGTAAACTCAGCTACAAACATACATCACTATACTGATAAAAATCACAGGCTAAACTTATGAAATATAGTGACTTCCATTTCTTTAGTGCTGTTAAAATAACTTTTTTCTAAGGTTCAACAGACACAAAGATAAAACGGGTTACCATTAATCCTTAAAAAAAGCAGCAGCAGCCCTGCAGATTAATTCTGTGGTCTGATGATGGTCCTGAAGATGAACTTTTTAGATTAAGTCACTGAATTAATTTAATGAAGATACTGGAAATCATAAAAAAAAAAATAACAGCATCATAGCAATTCATTCGCTACATCCTCTTTGGGTACTTTACAGCACATATTATGTTGGATAAATTTTAGTTGCTAAATTCTGGCCTTGATAGGCTCAGTCTGGAGACTACAGATATTCACTGAGGACAGCTCTGCGGGCACACTGGGGCAGTGGCTTAGATGCAGACACTAGTCCCCGGGGTCTTCAGTGTAGTGTGGAGGTGGGGTGGGGGTGAGGGGCAGACCTCAAAGATAAATGCAGCACAGTGTGTGAAATAAGTGCAAATTCTTGGGGGCAAAGTTACCGAGAGAACCTGTCCTTGGAGCTAAATCTTGACAAAGGAGCAGGTTGGGGGTATGGAAGTGTGGGTGTGCATCAGAGAGAGGGTCAGGGTGGAGGGGTACGCCAGGCAGTGGGAACCACAGAAACATCAAATGCAGGGTGTGTTGGTGTGCAGGGGCTCACAGCCCAAGGTCAGGATGGGAAACTATTGGCCCTGGAATGGCCACTTGGGGGTCAAGGTCTCTCTCTCTCTCTCTCTCTCTCTCTCTCTCTCTCTCTCTCACAAACACACACACGCACGCACGCATGCACACACGCGTCTCCCAAGGCCCCCCAAGCAGGCAGAGTTCTGAGGAACACCCTTTGAAAAGCACTGTGGCAGGAGATGCGGACTTAGAAAGTATCTTCCTGGCGGCAGTGCATCTCTTTTTTCAGGAAAGGTTCCCAATTTCTAGCTTTTTGGAGTCAGAGTGAGACGGAATCTCTGTAGGCTGCTTGTATGTGGCTTTTTGCACAAAATGACACAGCAGGTTGAAAGCAACAAAGACGACTCCGGTCAGACCACCCAGACTGAAATGCTGGGGCCCATCTGCACCCCAAGACCCAAGGCTTGGGAACCGCTTACTCACAGAGCTGTGTGATTACTATTTCCCGACCAACAGGTTCCAAGGCCATGAGAGAGGTGCCCCGCTGTACAGGGCTGCTGTGCCATGTCCTTCCCCTTTCAGAGCTGAACCACAGCCTACCTGGCGTGGTGAACATGTTGGTGTGAGCTGCAGGGATCTCTGAATCCTGTCTTTAGTTCTTTTCTTAGCCTTTCCAGTCCAGTTTTCCCTCTATGCAATCTGTGACTGTCTTCCATTTCTTAGAGATGGGGAATTTATAAAATGTTACTCTTCAAATCAACTTGAATACTCGGGAAGAAAGATTCTGGGACAGCGATGTCTCTACTGGGGGACAGCTGGAGTGAGAGGGATTAGGAAGATGTCCATCCAAAGGCAGGGAATCTGGCAGCCTTGAGGCAAGGTCCTCAGAACAACAGTTTTCAGCCCCAGTTCTTCTGCCTGCCATCTTGCAGAGGCCAGACCTCACTGAGGTGACAGGAGCAGGGGGTAGGAGGGTGATCTTGGTTTCACCCTTTTTCCCTTTTGAGAACCACTGAGTGCCTTCTCCAGGCAAGTAAGTTCTCCCTCTCGCCGAGCTGTAAGGAGATGTGTAGGCCAGCACGGTGGGTTTGACAAAACAAACACCCACCTATAGGCGAGATAGGTGGCCTATTGCCCCTCTGCAGATCCCTTCAGGGCTCTGCCTCCAGCAGGAACCCGTGAGCGCTGCTATCCCACACATCTGAGCCGTGTTATAAGTGCCAGCCGGCCTTTATGTTTCCTACTGCTCCTTTTGAGTACTGCTCATAACACTTATTCTCAAATTTAGAGGACATGGATAAGAGCATTAATGAACATTAAATGCTTAGCCTGTACTCCAGATGACCAAATCAGAACCTTCTGGTTCTGCTTTTAACTAGTAACTGCTGACAAATACCAACTGGCCTACTGATCAACTGGTAGCTGCTTTTAAATAAACTGCACAGGTAATGCAGACATGGAACTCAGAGAACCACTGAAAGCCTTCTCCAGGCAACTACTGAATCCTTACATAGTTTTAGACTGTTTTCTTACAGGGAGGAATTTCGGTGTGATCTGTGTCCTTTCTGCCCCTTGATGAGACTAAAGTCCTAAAAATGGTTACTCTAAATGCCACACTGAATTAACTAACTGCAGCTGGGCATGGTGGTGCATGCCTATAGGCAGCAGCCTAGGAAGCCGCGGCCAGGGCCAGGGATCACGGTTTGAGTCCTGCTGGGGGCCTAGTCTCCAAAAAATAGCTGGGCGTGGTGGCACACACCTGTAATCCCAGCTACCTGGGAAGCTGAGGCTGGGGACTGCTTGAGTCTGTGGTACCCTAGGCAATGTGAGTCTGCAGTTCCATGGGCAAAAATAGTGAGAACTAGTCTCAAAAAAAAAAAAAAGAATTAATTAACTGCAGAAATGCAATAGGCCAGAATCCACAGCTAGACCAGCTCCTCTGATCCATTTGCAGAGGAGGGCCGAGCGGCACTGATCTCTTCTGCAGGACCAGGCAGGAGTTTAATTACAAGCTGGTGGGTCATGCAGCTGCCAATAATCTGGAGGGTGTTGACACTTCTGGCATGATGGATATCTGAACCTAGCTGTTAGCTGCCACGGGAAATTCCCCAGCTTCCCTCGATCCCCGGCTTCCCTTGATCTGGGCAGGCAGGCAGGTCCGGGTCTGACTGGTTAGGTTCCCCAAATGGGAAGAGGAACAGCACGGAGGGAAAAGAGGGCTCTGGGGAGCGCACATGCCCAGGACCAATCTGCTCCCCACCCCGAGCCTGAGCCAAGGTCTGGAGCCGGGTGGTGAGGTTCGCCGTCTAAAGTCTCATGGGCCCGGTCAGGGCCTGGACACCATCTAACAATCCCTCTTGATTAAAAGAAATTTCTAGTAATGAATTAAACAGACCCAAGGAAAAAAGGACATGGTGGCAATATATTCTCCTGGCACCCAGCACAGAAGGGAAGAGGGGGAAGAGAGAAAGGAGACATAAATAAAAGGGACTACTCACTGGGGCTTTTCTCTTCAGCAAGGTCACAGGCACAGAGCAGGTCAGAATCGATCGAGATGGGTTTCTGCTTAATCCAAAACTTAGTGCTGGCTTTCTGGTTCGTCACAGGGTCTATCTCTACTTTGTCTCCGGAGATACCTGCAAGGCCAAGGGGAGGACAAAAGAGAAGTCACAAGAAGTGGAAGGTGTAAGTGATTTCAGCATCATCATTTGACCTGTTTCATAAATCTTAAATTGGATGAACATAAGCTCTTTCTGAAGGCTCTGGGGAATGCCAGGGGCTTCTTCAGATAGAAAAAAGGAGATTCCAAAAGGTACAGAGAGATTACACAGTCTGCTTTCCTGATGGGAGGTAAGGGGGATGACTGGGGTGGGGGGTGTGTGGTACTACCAAAACTACATGAAAAGGTATTAAGAAACATGCTTTCTTAGATGTAATATGGATGGAATAGAGAATGTACTTAAGCAACCCCCAGCCTCAGCTTCCCAGGTAGCTGGGATTACAGGCATGCGCCACGACGCCCAGCTATATATTTTTGGAACTAGGTCTTGCTATGTACCCCTGGCGGGACATGGACCACGATCCCTGGGCCCAGCCACGGCTTCCTAGGCTGCCATTTACAGGCATGCACCACCATGCTCAGCCTTTCCTTAAACATTTTTAGATCCATTTTTTTTTGTTCCCCCTGAAGATGAGGGTGGGATGAGTCGACAGTAGCACCCATGCCTAAATGGCCTGCCACCCATGAAGAGTTTCTGATCTGGAAAAATCTGACACATAAAAACCCAGAAAATAATCTATTTCTTTGCTTTTCCAACACTAAATAATTATCCAAGCTATATTGAAAGAAAGTCACAGGGGGAGCAAAGGGCCTTTTTACATGAAACTCGCCAAGTTCGAGGCTGTGGAGGGCACTGCCTCTCACGGAGGGAGAGCGGGTGCTGTGCGTATGCTCCAGCAACAAAGACCTCCTAACAGGGGCCCAGAAGGCAGAAGGTACCCGTCGGGGTGCCCTTTCAGAGCTGTGGAGACAGCACAGGATACAGGGCCAGGAGCAAAGGTGTTTGGAGAACAAAGGTACCAGCCGGGGTGGATGACCTCCTGGGGTGAGTGGACGATTCCCATGGCTGTGTCCTGGCCCCGGAGCTGCTCTCTTGCAGCCTGACACAGGGCATCTCGGCTAGATGCTTGCCTTTCCCTCTTGCTGGAACTGAGGAGTCTGCTCATGAGAGGAGACAAAAACTGTCAACATGCCTTCTAAGGGGACCCCAGATGGAACCATAAAGGTAATTAATTTTTAGGCCATAGTTTAAAAGGCCAGGGTCAAAATAGAAGGGGAATAAAAGGCAAAGTGAAGCACAGCTGTGAGAAAACATTCAAACAATAAAAGGTACATCCTACGGAAGAAAAGGTAAACCTGCTACTAATGTATGTCACCCGATGGGTCGCTCAGGAAATTTTCAATATGACGTGTGAGAAAACCTAGCCGACCAAAAGAAAAAGCAGAGAGAAGAAATGGCTCAATTGAAATCCAACAAAACTATACAGCCGCAGCCGGAGAGCAAATCTGAAATAAATGGACAAAAGCGCCCAGAATCCCAGCGACGGGGTCTGGCGCGCAGGCCCAACTGCTCTGTCCTATGTAGCAGCGGCCTGGCAAGCAGGCGGCTGCACGGACGCCAGCAGTGGCCAGTCTGAGTTCTGAGGGTGGTGGCAAAGGCCCGGGCAGCTCTCCGTGGTCTTCAGAAAAGATGAACAATTGGTATATATTTTTTTAATCGACTGCTGGAATTTGTCATTAGACATATTTCAGGGGCACTGTATTTCAATTAGGCGCCACATCATCCGCACAACGCACTCCGGACGCTCAAGTCCCAAAGATTTCAGGAGGGCAAGGATGTATCAGGAGAGCCATTTTATTACATTTCACCTCAAATAGGTGACGGCTAGCCAGTGATACTCTTCCCTCCAATTTGGCCATTAATTGTTAAAGACCCGGATGTTTCTCTAGTGCTCTGAGACAAGGCAGGGACTGAAGTCACGGTTGCTGGGAGCAAGTGCCTGCCCCTCACCCCCCCCACTTCTTTTGCTTCTTATTTTGACATTTATAAAAGTCAAAACGAGCTGAGCAAAACAAATGTGCATATCTTACATGGAATACACCCTGCCCTGCTTCCCTTTCTCAGAAAGAGAAGGGAGAAAAAAAAATCATCCCTGGAGAGACACGGTTTTAACATTTTGTTCTACGGCCCCGCAACTCTTGAGACCGTAGTCAGTCGATACTGTTAATGTACCTTGTTAATTTGATAGGATTTGTCAGGTAACTCCACTGGAAAATTATATAAAACTGTTCCAGATGAAAAGATGATAGTGACATGAATTAAAGTGATAGAACAATAGTGGAATATAAACCAGAAATGACACCCAAAGTGGCTGTTGATTTATTGCCGTACTGAGTTTGGTTCTGGGCTCCCATGTATATTAGTGCTACAAATCTGGGTCCATTTAGCAGAGGGACGCTCATACATACATCACCAGCTCCTGCTCCAAGCCAAGGTCACTCCCCATTGCATCAATCTTTTCAGCAGAGCCTACTTCACAAAGCAGGACTTCTGCCACCATCTCAGATGGAACAGACTCTCATCCTCTTTCATCTTTCTTTTATCATGTAAAGCACACTTTAACTTCTATTATTTTTATCTGCAAATTGTTACTGTAAGTTCATCCATTACGGGCCGTATCTCGGCATTGAGTGCCGAAGTGCTGCTGGGCCACAGGAATGCTCTCCCAATGGCGCCCTTTCCCGGGCCGCCGTGCAGTTACTATGCACAGAGGGAACCCCGAGCCTGAGCTCCAGGGATGAAGACATGGGAGCTGCCTGTGTTAGGTTCAAGACGGACAGGCCGGTGGACACCACCTAAGCGGTGGACGTGCTCCACCAGAGTTGTGTGTGTGCTAGTCAGACTTTTTTTCTTCTGAATCAAATCACATTTTGCTAGTGACTTCCAGTTCCAGAGACACTTTATCTTCATTTTGAATTGATCTGTAATTGGCAGGGGCTCCTAACACTTTGGTTTTAAGTTTCTCTGCCCGGCAGGCTTTCAGTCAGGTAGTTAATGATCTGTAAAACACTCGCCTGCCTAGAGGAGTCACTATTTAAAGGAACCTGTAGGGGAATCTTTCCTGATGGGGACAATTCTTTTGTACATGAAATAATCTCGCCCCGCTTGAGAGGTGTGCGAGTCTAGCTTCCTAACACAGGGCAACAGGAGCCCCTGGGCCCTACTGCTCTCAGGCCAAGCGGCAGCCCTCCACTTCCAGCCCAGGGAGGGCTGAGGCAGGCCATGGCCAGAGTGCCTTTCCCCCAGCACACCCAGACCCCATGGCAGCAGTCTGCAGAATCTCTCCTAGAAACAAGCAGAGGCCTCTTCTGCCTCTGGTCTGGGGGCCCAAAGTCCCCTCCCTACTGCAAGCAGGAGGCTGCACTGGAGGGACAGAGACCAGCTAGGAGATGGGTCAGGAGCAAAAAAGGGTACAATAGGGCCCTGGCCACAGAGAAGGATATGTGAGGAGCAACGCATGTTCAAGGCAAAGTACCAGGACTAGGCAACAGCGGAGGTGGTCTGGGAAGAGGGCGGAGGGCAGAGGAGAGGAGCTCATGGAGGTCAGGCTGTGGGGCTCGGAGTGAGAGGCCAGCAGGGCACAGCTGCAACCTACCCCCCGCCGCTGCTTCTCTGGCGTTAAGGTGAGTGGACAGGTCAGGTGGCCAGGGGCAGCCTCGTCTCGCAGGGATGGTCAGGCAGGCAGAAGAGGATTCTGTGTTCCTTGTGGATGAGTTTCCTCAGTGCCAAAGGCCCAGAAAAAGAGCAAAGTGGGAACCTCGGCAGTTTTGCTATAGTAGGTTCGGCACCAAGAACCACCTGTCCCCTAGGGATCACAGGTGTCCTGCTAACTGCAGGTACCGTTTGCTGAATGGCTATCATGCTAACAACAGCTGCCAAGGACAGCAGGTACCAGCCTCGTGCCAGGGCAGTGAGGACTCTCCCTGCGCCCTGGTTCAGATCTCACATGACCCCGCATCACAAGACGCTGGCTACCCTTTCAGACGGGAGGAAACCGGACCACAGGGAACTTAGGTAGCCTGAGTGTCCCCAGGGAAAAAGTCGGCAGGCTGGAATTTGAAGAAAGTCAGGAAGTTTGGCTCTAGAATCTGTGCTCTGGCCACTGCAAGATTTGTGAGGACTGTCCAGGTGTTGCCCACAACAGGCCTCAGGAGAGGGGCGGGCGTGTCTGAGGGGGGAGAGCGCTTAAGTAGAAAAGCCATGTTCACACCCATCTTCACAATGGGATCCAGGTGTGGCTCTTTGCTCTGCTCCGAAGGGCCTCGTTCAGTTGTGTCAAGAAGACACCATCTCGATCAAACTATCCAGCCCGTCTTCAGTGTCCACTCTCCGTTTTCACCAAGGAAGGAACGAATGAGTGTTTGAATGTGCCAATAAATTCACATCTACGTTTGTCCACCCACAACAAACGAGCATGGGATTCAGTCAATATTCCTCATGGTTCTGATGAGGTGTTTGTGTAAAACCAAGTGTTTGTGTAAAATCCTGGAAGGAAGAGGCACAGGCACCACGAAGTGTCACCTGTTTTTAAGTAATTTAAATGATGAACACAAGTGTAAGAAAACAAAGGAAGCTGGCTTTGGTGAAGCTACCGTTTCTCCAACTTCAGTGCCCAGCAGCAGAGGGGCAGTTAATCCAGACATGATGGAATACAAGACAACCACGAACAATCACAGGAGAAAGGGTCTGACTTGGGAAAATTCTGACGGCATGAAAAACATTGATAGGAAAGAGACCAAGGAGGGAACATTTTGCGGCCACTCTGATTTAGTGGAATTACAACTTTTCCTTTTCTGTACTTTTTAAATATAAAAATTTCACCCAAAAGTAAAAACAAATTTGTAAAAGCTGCCATTTCTTGGGATTCAACATCAGGAGTCAGGATGCTTTCCAGCTTTTAAAATGAGGGGTATTGTCAGATTTTGTAACTGATGATCATGAACATGATCCCTCCTCCCCCACCAATCCCACTGAAGACCACGTCTAGGACCTAGCAGTTTTCAAGTACCCAGGGAACTGAGTGGCTGGCAGGGCTCCTGTGAGCTGTGTTCTACCCACGCTGGTGTTACTCTCTCAGGATGCCTGGCAGGCTCCACCCTGGCAGCCATGGCAGCTGTCAAAGAAGAGAGCTTGGGGGCTGGCCCGTAGTGGCCAGGGTCAGCCCCTTCCCCCAGAAACAAGGGAGGCCATTTGTCTCCTTTCCCAGCTCTCCTCCCCTACCCACTTATCCACAGTCATCCGTCATGACCTTTTCATGCTCCCACTTCTGACAGCTTCCAGATACAGTGAGTCAAACTTCACTGGAAGCAAACTATCACACCAACTGTCAAAGGCAGAAAACACTACCTGATTGCTGTCCTACATCAACACCAGCATATAAATCCTTCCCTAACAAGACAGCTCAAAATAAACAAAAATGCAACTCGAATGCATGTACCACTCTTCAGGGAAACGATTCGTCCGAGGCGCCGCCGTCATCACAAAGGGACCCTTGTCTGCACTAACTGCCCAGAAGATTTCTGTAAAAGGAAATTAGCTCTGTATGTCATCTTCTGTGACCAGACTGCACAGTGCCTTTGGGCAGCCCTGAGCCGCCTGCCGAACAGCCAGCACATCTCGGTCAGAAGGAAGCCGTAACCCCGCCAACAGCTTAAGGCAACAGAGGAAGGAGGGACAGGGACTTTGGAGTCAGAGTTCTGAGCTCAAATCTCAGCTTTCCTACCATCTGACTGGGTGACTCAGGGCAAGTTGCTCAAAGATAGTGAGTAGTGTCTAGCTCTTGGCCTTGTGAGGATTAAGTCAAGGAAGACTGGTGAAGTGCTGGGAGAGCGCTTCCTACAGAGCTGGCCACCCACAAAACTACTTCCCACGAGTGTGGTTCACAGCGGCGCCAGCACTGGGTGAGGGTGTCAGCACTGGGTGAGGGATGTGACACAGACCCGGTGAGGAAAGTCAGGATTGCGGAGCTGGGGGAGGAGTGTGAATGAGGGACCTGCCTGGTCTGGGCCAAGGCAATTGTCTGCACCTAATCTTGGAAGCATCAGGAATCAGAATGACCGCTTAGCTGGGGAGACCAAGGTCCTCATGCCCATGAATACTAATACTCACGCCCCATCATTGAGCACACTAGCAGGACCTATTCCCTGTGACATTCCAGTAGCCCCTGTCATCCAGCACAGCATCAGAAAAGAGGCTGGAGTTGTGGGAGATCGGTCCTAGGGAGCACCTGCCCACCCAGTGGCTGGGCCATAACTTGGAAACGCTGACTTGTGACGTGTTTGCATGAGATGAGTGTTATCCCGGGCAAAGTCACTTCTCCCTGAGGGAGCCTGAACTCCTTTTTCTCTACTGTGAAACAGGCTAGCGGCAGTGCCCACTCCTGGGGAGTCATGAACATGCCATGGCTGGTGAAGAACTGTGCTGAGTGTCTGGCTCATAATAAGGGCTCCGTGAATGATCACTACAATGAGTACTAAAGACGAAGCGCAGAAAGATGAGACTGTGTACTTGCGCAGGGGATCAAACCAGCAAACAGCCAAGAGGGCTGAGGTCAGGCCTCTGACCAAATGGAACGGGTGTCCAAGGCAACAGCTGTTGCCTGCTCTCCCAGTGGAGTGTGCTCGACCCTCAGGCGGCATTACCTCCCCCAAGGTGCACACTTCAGGTGCCTTCTAGGAAGCTAAAGCGCAACTTTGGCAAAAATTAGGGTACTTGACATTCCATGCGATGTGTATATTTGTCTGAGTTATTGTTTATTTGCTCAGACATCATGAGCTGTGCTTCATTCATCAATTTCTTACAACTTGGAATCGAAGACAACAAATGCCCCACTGTTGCTAAATCCGGGAGAAGCTTTGATGCGACTCTAAAATCCTCTTGTCTTCAGGTTACCTAGAGCCTCTGGAGCCGGCAGAAGCCCCCTGGGAGCGCCACTGAACAACTCTTCGCCAGAGTGGATTTTGCTGAATCTACAGGGCCAATCGATAGCAGCCACGGAGCAGTCAGGAAAGTCTTTGAAACTTGCCTGAATTTACACACAGGATCAGACACGCGGGCAGCTTGGGCTTAATGAGGCCTCAGAGATCACCTAGTCTGGGGCTTTCGTTCTCCACATGAAGAAATTGAGGCTCAGGGCCGGGATATGACTTTTCTTAATGACAGGGTTGTGACCATAACTCACATCCCCACACTCCCAGGGCATCAGCAGGCTAGTTCTCGCGTCTCACTATGCACGATGCTTGTATAGTGGGGAAACCATGCCTCCGACAGTGTTAGGGTCCCCCAAGAGACGACAAAATCATATTTTGGGTGGCAATTAAAATTAGACCTGCTAGAGTTTTACTGGGGGGGGGGGGATCATGTGGGGGGCGGGAGCCCAGAATCACTGGCTCCAGTCAAGGGGCCACTCAAGGGTCTCCCACCTGAGACCATCTAGGAACCTAAGCTGAGAGCTGCCAGGTCCACTGTGTGGTCAGTTAGGGACTCGGCAGCAAACGTGGGTGTTTTGACTAGACCACTGTCCTTGGGGTAAAACTAAGGGACCCCGTGCTTGTGGACCCCGTGTATAGCAGGCAGCAGCGGCACTCGGCACAAGGGTGCAGCTGCAACATGAGACTGGGGCTGCTCAACCCCGGCCACGTTGTCCATGATGCTGGCTGAGCGTTCTCTCCAAGAGGACAGTTACAAAGATTCTGCACGGGGCAGTTACCTCCCCGAACTAAATAGTCTCCTGCTAAAGAGATACCTCACTGAGCTCACCAACTCAGGTAGGAAGCAGAAATGCCTCTTTGTAAAGAATTTATAGTATCACTTGAGGGGGGTGGGGTGGGGTTCAGACCGCCTCTGTGTTCACACCCTGGTACACTGCTGGTGCTCAAGTGCAAAGGACGAGGATGCATTAAAAAGAATGCAGAGTCCTGATGAACTCACACGTCCTGTTCCCATCCCACCATGCACGTGACTCACAACTTTTTCCATTTCTCTGTTCTTTGGACACCTCAGAAACGTGACCAATTATCATTAGAACAGGACACTCGGCAGGAGTTCTCAAAAGAGTAGATTCAGGAGCAAAGAATTTGCGTGGGAAAAAAAAAATCCCCAAGACCTTTGCTATTCCCTGTCAGGGGATTTTTCCCTCAACCCCATCATTGCATTAAGGAATTTTCTAGAGTCAGTTTGATAAAATTTATCCTGCCATGCCATCAGTTTATTAGCAGTCACTAAATGCTATTCCAAAATTTGGCTCATCAATGTTGGTACAGTTGGGGTAGGATAAACATTTAATACAAGAACTGCCTTCTTCAAGTCGCTCAGTGGAGCCCAGGGTTTTGGAGTCACCTCAGGATCAACTGAACTTCCTTCAATCCTGTTCTTAGTGCTCAGGAAGAAAACGGAAGAGACATGTGGAGAGAGGCAGTGCTACTCCCTAAGAACATGCACTTCCAGAAACTACAGTCTATAGGGGCCCTTTGGAAACAAACAAACAAACAAACACACACACACACACACACACACACACACACACAGAGCAAATATTTTAGTCACACAGAACTACCCTAAGTGTCAGTGAGTCTGAAGAGTAAAAAAGTTCAGGTCACGGCTGTTTGCCGTCACTCAGTTTTGGTTTGCTAATGAACTTCTGCGTACGCCTGTTGTTTATTAAGAAATAACGCAGTAATAAAGTCTTTCCTGAGTGCTGGCTTGTAGGTATCGACTAGGAGCTTAAAGAATAACCACACCAGGACAGGTAAACCAGGACAGACAATGGATGGCAAATATGCTGCCTCTCATCATGCTCAGGCTCAGGGCAGACATTTTTAATCAATCACAGAGTTTCTTTATGTTGCCCTCAGATGCAGTTCAAGATGCTGCCTCAGCATAAAGCTCTGGGCAGCCATTACAAACTTGATTGGAGTCGTTTTATGAGACGAAACCTCTTTGCCTTCTCTAAGAAATGTGGATTCTACTTGATCGTTTTGATAAATAACTACTATGATCACAAGTGTTATGATTATACATATGGGTTGTTTTATGAAGAGATCAAGGAAGCAACTATGAAACCTTCAGTAGAGGTTATTTTATAATAGAGTCTTTGTCTGTGTATTCTGTACAGAATTGGCATCTCTTCCACAGAACTGTGCTAGGCTACATTTCCAATTATGGCCCAGATGGGGTGCATGGATATTATGTATGGAGAAACTCACTTCTGCAGGGCCATGGGGACAGTCAATACTGACAAATCATAAGGGGGTGGAATCAAGTCAGCACAAGCAGCACGATGACCAAAGTATTCATCATCTGAGACCCTGGGTCAGATGAGGGGCAAGAAAGTCCTTTGAATACAGTGCTGGGGGGAAGGGGTGGGGGGCTCATTCTGAAACCCAGCAACTAGGGGGCTATCCTGAGCCAGCAGGCCTGGGTGGCAATTCTGAGACATGGTCAGGGTTAGAACCGTCGCTTTTAGGAACCATGTAAATGAGGAGCACCCTGGCGAGGGCTTGGCCCTCTCTGCCTTGCTTCTCACATGGGCTCTGGGCTGGGCCCTTGGCTGGTGCATCATCATCCAGCTTTGCCAGCCAGTCAGTAAACACTCGCTGAGCACAAACCACAGGATTCTAGAGCAGGGCTGGCACCCACTAGCTCACTGACCCTTTGAGTTCTGATTCTTCTCAAACCTGCTTCCCCATCAGCCTTGGCACCGCTAGGTAGCAGCCAAGTCTGAGTACCTGATCTATGGTCATACACACAGGGTCAGGCACCCGGAGACCAAGTAATGGACATAAGTTCAGCTGAACTGATATAAGTTCCAGTGCATCCACACTTAGCAGCAGCTGTGCTTGTCTGCCCACAGAGAGGTGGACAGACTAGATGGAGCCATTCAAAAATGCCTGCAAAAACAGGAATGGGAAGGCATGGCTGCTGTGTGGGGTGAGTGTTCCAAGCTGGCAGCCAGGATGGTAAGCAGATTTCAACTTAGGAATCAACTCTGCTGCAAGGGTTGCTGCTAGGGCTTTGCTGGAAAGGGCTCTGGAGTCAAGACTGGGCCCGGAGGGCGGAGTGCAGCCTGACAAGCGCTGCGGATGGAGAAGGGACCAGTAGTGTGCATGCTGTGGAGATGCGGCCTCTGGACGGTGGGGCAGGGAGGGAGGTGAGGAGGTGCAGGATTTTTGGAGCCGGCCAACCAGAAATAATCACTTCCTTTGTGAAGGCAAATTATTAATGACCGAGGCATCTGTGGCATGATGGATTGGGCTTGGCATGAGAGATCAGGTTTCAGTCCAGTTCTACTATGGGGACTGGATCTCCCACTGTAGATCCTGATGGCTGAGGGGGAGGGAAAGAGAATTACTACTTATTAAATCATAGCTCTGGGTCAGAAAACACTAAGTGCTTCATATACATCTTATGATTTCATTAACTCCTCCATGCCTCAGTTTTCTCAGTCATGAAATGGGAATAACAGCATCAATGTACTATGTGGATTAAGTAAGCGAGTGGGGGTGAATACTCATTGTCTGCTATAAATTAATACAGAATGACAGCATAAGCGCAACGATGATTTGCACTCAAGGCACGATAGAGTCATCAGCCACAGAACTCACCTCAGACAGTATTAGATTTCTGACCCCTGCTTCCTCCTGTACTAGTTTTCCCTACACCCCAGTTTCCTCACATGAGAAATGGAGACAGTATCAGTACTAGCTAGGAACAGTGCTGTGAGAACAGGGGACAACACATGTCAGTGTACAGTCAGGAGGGGCTCGTACGTAGCGAGAGCATGGGAAATGAGAACTGTCTCTATAAACAGTAACTCATCTTATGAGTCATGCTTCAACAGAACAGGTCTTTGCTATCATGCCACCAATGGGGCCTAAAAACGTTTTTCGATGACAGAAAAGTGTGGTGGAAAACAGGTTTACATTTGGGCTGCACATCGAAGTCTGAGTCTCTAGTCCCTGAGAGTCCCGGAAACACGGCAGATGGTGAAACTGGAGCACCGGCCGCTGCCACTCCCTCTGACAAGGAGCAGCCACGAGCCTGAGAAGCTGGCCCCTCCTCGGTGAGCCCCGACGCGCCACTGTCTCAGGGTGGCTGGGAAGCTTCTGTGGAGTCAGCAGGGTTCTGGGTAAATGCCACCCACAAACCCTTCCCACTTAGAAGAACTTGCCACAGGGGGCAAGTGAAATCTCTGCCCTGACTGACACAGGATGGATGCGGGGAGGAGATCATCCATCAGTGTCAGGAAAGATCTCAAGCACCTGGCTAGTCAGCTGAAATAAAATAAATTATTTACTGATCTCAGAATCCAGCTGAAGGCTCAGAAAGGGAATGCTGCTTGCTGCCCTCCCCTTTGCGGGAGGTTTTGTTTCTCGACTGCCTGGTTCAGGCTTTTGTTACTGTTTTTGGAATGGAGGGGTGCTACCTGCTTTGCAAGCAAGGACGGCGGGTCTTGGGTTTTCTACGTGAACTCTCTACAAGGGAAATGAAATGAGCTTATTTACTCACTGCTTGACCTGTCATCCCCGGGCACAGGCTACCTGACTGTCCCTCGATGACATGTGGCTAATTAATAAGGTTTCTGCTTCTGATGCTAAAGATGAACTGGGAGTCATAGTATGAATAAACGTTGTGACAACATCTGACTGTTAGAGGAGTTCCTCGGAACTGGCACTCCCCACCAGAGGGCACCATATGTGCCACTGGCAGCATCCAGAGGTTACGGGGACCCTCCGGGCACCTCCCTTCTGAGGACCACTGCTCCAGGAGAGAAACCTTCATCACTGTCACCATCCATTACCAGCTGACAAATCTCCACCGTGGCTACAAGTGAAACTTTGCCAATAGAACCTGTATCTCATCGGAGTGATCTGGTTACTTTTAAGATGGTAGACTAGAGAAAAAAGAGGTGCCATAAATAATAATGACAAAGATAACATTCAGAAGACAGCTCCTGTGGGCCGGATTCTATGACACAACTTGGAGAGGTAGGCACTGTAATACCTACTTACACAGGATAAAAACCAAATGAAAAGAGAAAGGACCTGTCTAAGGTGACACTGCAGGCAGGTAAGTGCCACAGTGGGGACCTGAGGCAGTCCTGACGGCAGAGCAGCTGCCCAGAGAGTCTTCTGTGAGCTCTGCCCTCGAACAAAGACACAGGTCAGAGCTGAGGACACATGTGTCATCTCATGCGGGCACTGCTTTTCCTCCTGGGAACAAGCAGGATAGCTATCCTGACCGTGGTTGTCTGGAGAAAGTCCCGCCTCATACCTGAGCCCTCTGGTTCCACCACGCCAGGCTACTGAATCGGGCTTCTTAAGCCTACATGCTGAAAGAGGAGCGCCTCTGCCACAGAGGGTCCTGCAGGCAAACATGAACTAGAGGGCTGGGCAGCATTCTCATGTCGGTAACCCGTCCACTGAAAACACGCAGAGACCTCACAGTCCTAAGAAGACATGAAGCTTGGCTTTTCCACAGAGCCTACTTTTTCACGGAATGGGCGCCCGGCTCAAGAAACAGAACCTGACTGGAAGGAGCCCCAGATGCCCTCTCCACTCAGTACGGCCGCACTCCCAGGTCACCACCACCGTTACTCCTCACACGGGTAAATTATTTTCGAGCTCTTCCTAAGTCTAGTCATTTCGCATTGGTTGGATAAATGTTAAGCCCCTTTTTTGTTAAGCCCCTTTTTTGTTAAGCCCTTTTTTTTTGTGACTGGCATCTTTCTGAGTAGCCTGATGACTTCCATTGCTCTGAGAGATGCCATGGAAAGCATCCCAGGAAGAACTTTGAGAATCAGCGTTAAATCATTGAGCTACTCAGCCTGCTGGGATCACCGCCGTGTCACAATTGGTGCCCAGTGCCCTTCTAAGTACTCTGTGCACCTGGTGACCTTCACCTGTGTACCAGGAACTATTATCTTCACTTTAAGATATGAAGAAACTGAGGCCCTGAGTCACTGGCCTGTGGAGCCACAGCTGACGAGTGAGTCCTGAGTCTGAGTCCTGAGTCTGTGTCTCAGGTCCCACCAGTCAGCTCCACTTAGGGTGTGCACCAGCCGCCAGGCCCCTGAGCTTTCCAGGGAGAGCCTGCGTGCCCCTATGCCCCGCCCCACCTCACCCTGCCCCCAAACCCTAAGAAGGCTATTCCCATGTAATGGGAGCAGAGTTGAGGCTCAGATTCAAGATGGAGACAAGAGTCTCATGTGGGTGACT
This sequence comes from Uropsilus gracilis, assembly GCA_004024945.1. NCBI lineage: Eukaryota > Metazoa > Chordata > Mammalia > Eulipotyphla > Talpidae > Uropsilus > Uropsilus gracilis. The sequence continues at coordinate 41,184 of PVHY01004898.1, forward strand.
ACGGACAGAGCCACGAGTCACATCCCGGGTGATGCCCACGCCCATCTCTTCATCGCTGAGCTGACTGGCAGCAGGTTTCAAGCTCTAGCGGTCAACTTGGGAAGGAATATTTGAGATTTTTGAGGCTTATAACAAATTAGTCAAATGTAGGCCAATTTAAAAAAATGAGACAAAAACAAAATGAGACAAAAGCGAGCCTTAGAGTTAGAATTCAAACATTCTCCTCTTTACATGTGTGAAACAAACGAGGCTAGGGATGGGGCAGTGTGGCAGAGAGCAGAGGCAGAGTGAGGGTTTTGTCCCTCGCCTTCCCTGGGCAAGCCCAGTTGCCAACCTGCTTCTCCTCCTCCTCCTCACACTGCCCTTTTGGAGGGAGCAGGGGCACCTGAGTTGGCCAGACCAGACTCTGCTCCTGATACCCTCATCCTCTTGACACTCATGCCTGCCGCGTGAGCTTGGGCATGAGACTTCACCTCACTGACCTTCTCTGTAAGATGGGGACAGTAAAAATACCTGCCTCTGTAACTACAGTGCAACTGCAAACACTTAGCACAGTGCCCGAGACACAGCAGATACCTCTAAGTGACAGCCAAGACGAGGAGGAGGAGGGTGTATTGCCATTATGTTGACCACTATGACATCTTTTCTCCTGTGGGGTTTCAGTCAAAACAGATATTGAGCACTGAAGTGAAACAAATTAACCCCCAACATTACTTGAAAGTTCCAGATTAGCTGGTGAGAATCCTAAAATAACTCATGAGATCATGAAAAAGCGTCCTGCATAAAGGCATGAGTGAATAGGCAATGAATTCACTGAATAAGAAAAAGCAAGCGGCAGGTTACAAAAGCAATTCTAAGGCTAGCATGAAAGAGAATTACAGAATGAAAAGAATTATGGAACTTCACAGAAGTCGATCAGTTTGAAAAGAATCTCAAGTTAGTTCTATTTCTAATCTTCTGCTTCCTAAAAAAAGGCGATAGAGCCCTCAGGTGGGAAGAAGGAGGTCCTTTAAATTCCACCGTTTAGACATTTTCTTTGGAAACAGATGAGCCTTAGTTGTTCAGATCACGCGAGAGTCGCAGGTTGCTTCTTTCCGAATTCTACGCCCACCGCTGACGAGAAGAGCCCCGTCCGTCACCCGCTCACACTTACCCAACTGCACATCGGTCGTGAACCGGAGCCTGTGGATCATGCTGACTTTGAAAGACTTGTAATGGTGGCTGCTCAGCATATCTTGCACCGTCGCTATGTCAATTTGTGAGTCCTCCTCAAACACCCCGTCTGCCCTTGAACCTGGGGAAGAAAAAGCAGTTTAACGCATAAAGGTACATGAGGCTTGGCAAATGGTGTCTGCTTAAAATGCTTTGGGATAAATTAAAATAATATGGGCTATTTAATTTGGAGAAGAAAAGGCTGAGCGATGACTTAATAATGCCATTCCAGTAAACAGAGTGGGACCATATTAATCATTCAACAATTAATTCCACAAACACTGCCTATTTTATGGCGGGCCTTTGGTTGGGCAGTAAGGATACAGAAGGACAGAAAAACTCCTGATGGTCAGCTCCATCTCTGTAAGAGACAGTCAAAAATCATGAAAGTGTGGGGGGAGTCACACATCTGGTTCCTTTTTCTCGTAACGGCCTTCCGGATTGGAAAATTAAGCCACGTTCCTTGAAGAATCCCTGTCCTTTTCAAGAGTCCACTGGTTCACAGTGGTGCCCACCAGGCCCGCCCTGCAATGCAGTCATCAATTCAGCCAATCAGGACTTTCTGATTCATCCTTCCATGAATGAATCATTCATTCACTCACCAAGCATTTAGTAAGAGCTCTGTGCATGCTAAGGACTCTGAAATGGGAGATGAGGAACAAGTAAGACTAGGGCTCAAATACCTTCCCTGGCCTCCTGAATGAAGCACACTTTTTCCATCCACCCATAATCTGGCTGGAAGAGTTTTTCAATTTTACTTGTCACTTGTCACATATACTTCCTCAGCTCCTCCCAAACTCCTCAGATTGAGGAGACTAAGGATGTTCTACTTTAGGATCTTTGCTCATGTGGCAGACTAAGGGGAGAAGAGCCCTTCCTCCCTTACGCTGACCTGTCAAAACCCCACCCAGACCAGCTCAGAGTCCGCAGCGGACTCCGCCCAGCCGCCTCAGGATCTGCCTGCAGCTGGCTGTATGATCTCGGGCAAGTGACTTTCTCTCTGAACCCTGGTTCCTGTCATCTATGGAATGTTGAAGGGGCTCACGGAATCTAACACAGAACGCATTCAATGATGAGCGTGGTGATCATCTCTGGCCTGCTGTTGCAGTACACCTGTACCAGAACTGCCGCACGGTCCAGCTCTGGAAGCTCTGGAAAGTTGCTTACTTGTCTCTACATCTTCTGTAAGCAGTGTAGGACCCGGGCTGGCACTGAGTTCCACTGCGTGAGTCATAACAGCTTGTCTGTGTACGTGCTCACTACACATGAGGCACGCAGCACTTAAGTCTCCTCTATGCACGTCAGCCCTCTATGCACTTAAGTCTCCTGAACCCCCAGCAGGCCTGATGAGTGTTAAATTAGAACCTGAGGACCTGGAGGTTTTGGAAGACCAAGCCTAAGGTAACACTCAGCTGACTTAGTGATCCCCTCCCACCTTCCCAGGGTTTGAAGGGTTAGCTGCTGGAGGCATGTACCAGCGGAAGGAGCACTGAACCAGCAGAGGTGAATCAGGCAGGAGACCCGAGGCCCATTAGAACATTAGGAAATGGACAGGGAAACCCAGAGAGAAGCCCTTAGGACAGAGCAGAAGGCGTGGAAAACTCTAGAGTAACGTACGAAACTGGACAGTTCTGTTATATAAGGGCAGCCTGACAGTTACACCCCTTTCCTATCTATAGTTATTGCTTTACACAGCAGGCTTGTACGTCAAAGTTGGCTTCTCAACTTATTTACCAAGAATATAGTAAGCTACACCCAGCTTGGGTCACTCCAGTGCTTATAACGCCTTCCCCCCAATAAAGACGCAGCTTCGCCCTTAGCTTAGAGGGCCCTTCACTACACCTGTGGTCACAGTCCCGTTGGGCTCCTCCGTGTTAACTTTCTTTGCCCAGGTCAGCCTTCTCGTCTCACTTCCCCCCTATTCCTCCCATCAAGCGACCCTCCAGGGAGACCTGCCCTGACCCCAGGTCCCCCATCGCCTTCTGCATGTTCTTTCAGAATAATTATCACGGGCAGTGCTGATCTTTTCCTGCGATTAGACTGTAAGCACCAAAAGAACAAGCAGTGTGACTACTTCACTCACCACTGCAGCCCCGGCTCTGCCGATGCCACATCACAGGCTAAAGCCAGAGCCCAATACACATCTACTGAAGGACTACCAGGTGCCACGCCTATAGCAAGGTGAGGACCGGAGAGGCTGAGTGACCCAACCAACATCTCTCTACTCCCCTGGCCAGAGCAGAGAGGCACTCGAGGTCCCGGGGCTGGTGGGTGACAGTTTCCTGTACCCTTGGACAGAGAGGTCTCGATAAGTGGTCACCAATGACTCCTGGACAATGTCCACAAGACTGAGTGGCAGGTTGGAATTTTCAGTTTCCAGTAATCATTTTTTTCTCAGTATATGCATCTTACTGAAATAGAACAGGCAAGATGCACATATTCCCATTTCAGAAGTGTTTATATATATATATATGAGAATTGCAGAGAATTCTGGTGAAAGATGAAAAATTCTTTCATGCTTTGAAAATCATTTAATGCCATCTTTTCTAAGAAAATGTCATTGTAATACATAACTTAGGTCACAAACTTGTTTTCTTTACTAATTAGTATTTTCTAAATATTGCAGGTATTTGCTCTAGAGAGAGGTAACACCTCATTATATTAAAATGCCAATTATTAAAAAAAATAGGAAAACCTCACTTAAGAGTTTTACATTTTATGATGTTGGATTAAAACCAATTTAAAAATTACTATAACGTGACATATAATTTTTACTGAGCAATTTCAATGCCAGCTGCTAATAAAGCATCTTAGCTGTAAATGATAATTCAGATGCTTTTAGATAAAGTGGTGCATAAATATGGCTGGAAATTGATTTAGCTTCTTACAGAAGCTACTGAAGAATGACATATATTGTTTAATACACCAGCTAATGTAGTCCTAAAAGCTCAAACAAGTGCCAGTTCTCACTCCTAAATTTGCTGTGGGAGATTAATGAAAACTTTATATTTTGCTGAAATGTTAATAATGGGCAGATGAGATGATAGGATTTTAGTAGAGGTCTTAAAGCTATGGAATAACCAGCGAGGCTTGTCAATTTCCTCATATTAATTTTGTTTGAGACTTATATAGCTGGAGCTGGCTCAACACACTAATGCTTCTTGCATTGACCTTCCACTCTCTGACAGTGTAAATTCATATCCCCCCGAGACTTGGGTGAGGTCTGAGCCTTGCGCCAGCTGACACAGAAGTGTGTGCTTCCCGGGTCCGAAGGGCACCAGCCCCTGGGGGAGCAGGGGAGAAAGGAACTTGCCTGCTGTCCACGCTGCACACCCAAGGCAGGCTGCCTGGTCTTGGACCCCCAGTGCCTGTTCTCTGGGCTGACTCTGAGGGGACTGTCTGTGCTATAGATTGGTTGCCCAACAGAGCCTGCAAGCACATGTGGAGCGAGACTGTAGGGGACGCTGGGGAGGCAGGCAGGTGCCTGGTCTTCAGGAGCTCAGAAACTTACTACAGAATGAAAAGACCAGACAGAGGCTGGCTGGGAGATGGTGCGTGCAACGGACATTTGATCTGGAGATGAGTATCTGAAGCAGAGCATTATACCAACAGGAGTTTTCAGACCAGGAAAGTTCTATGTGTTTCCATGTACACCTGTAGCGCCTGTGTCCTTCTGGAAAGGGGAGAACCCAGCCACACATGAAAGATGTGTGTCATGCAGCGCTTGCACACTAAAGTTATTACTGCACTCTTCGTTGGACATTAAAGTCCCATTTATGTTGAGAAGACATTTTTATCTACTCAACGGAAGAAGTAGCGAGAACAAAAATGTCTTAAAAAATAAACATATTTTAAAAAAAGCCACACCCCAAACTGCTAATTTAATTGAAATGAAACCCTTTGGTATTTTGTCAAATTAGCAATTAAAAAGGTCTCAAGCAATTATATGAAACAAAAGCCAGACTGTTCATCTACATGAATGCTGAACTGGGTCTCCTCATAAATGACAAGATAAATTGTAATGGTGCCTTCAAAGACTTCACAATGTATTTTGTCAAAGTCGGGAGTGTTAATGTCTCTATGTGCCATGGATTACCATAATGTATCGTGTCAAAACGCTAGAGCTGCAATAACTCAAAGCTGTATTGTGATAGATCAAATTTTGGGGTGGGGCGTACTTGTGACTTGCGCACCAGAGCTCAACTGGACTGACGACAGGTGCTGGAAGATGACAGAGAGCACACTTAGAGCATGGGAGATCTGAGAGGAGAACAGGAAATACAAGGAAGGAAAGCATTTGACTGCTGGGGGGAAGGAATGAGACAGGAGGAAGTGAGAAAGGGGACCTGTCTCAAGTGGCAAAACCAGGCCAGGATAGCAAGGGAGCAAGGAGAAGCAGAGAGCAGATGGAGGAGGCAGGGGAAACATAGGGTCTGCAGTAAGAAAGGGGTGTGCGGAGAGAATCAAGCGCTGGGAGTAACACAGGGACACACCGGAGTGCAGTGTCCAGAGACATATGCTTAAATCTTGACTGACTCCAAGGGCAAAGAGCGTGTCACAACCTTGCCTAAAAGTCTACTCTGCAGCGGGAAAAGGTGGGCTGGACAGCTGGCGTCTGTCTTAGCCACGTTCCTTTTGTTGTCCGCTGCCCTTTCCATCTCTTTCCCTCTCCCTACAAGCAGCCAGACCGCATGGGCAACTGTTCATTCTAAATTAGTGGGGTCTCTATGTGTAGCAAAGACCCACATGGGGAGAGAGGCCCAAGGAACTCTTTGAGGGGGGTACTTAACGGTCATTTTCACAATAATAGTAAGACAACTTTGTATGCCTGTCATCATAGGAAGTACACAGAGCTATAAAAAATCCACACGGAGTGGGGGGAAGGGGGGAAGGAGGGGACAAATCCCTGGGATTACAATGATGTGAAATTTATATATAAATTATAAAAAATAAAATAAAATAATCCACAGATAGGGTTTTGATCCCACATTGCAGCTAACCTTAAAAAAATTATCATTTGTGTTTTGTTAAAGGGATATGAAAATATCCACTATTATTTGAACAAGCTATTGGAACAACAACATATGTTAGGCCAAATTCTCTTCATGTATTTCAGTCCAAGCAATGCACTGCAACATACTGGATGTGGAAGCAGATGTGAACATCCGGGTGTCTTCTCCAAAGCCAGACCTTAGAGAAATGTGCAAAAATATAAAACAGGACTCACTGGTTCAAGATAGTACACAGTCATACACAGTCATTTATCTTCCTGATGGAACAAAGTAAGAGCTCTTCAGAGAAAGCAAGCTAAAACAACAAAACAAAAACAGTGCCAACTCTTCTCATTAAAATTTTAAAAGTATATTTTTTCATATAAATTTATTATTTATTTTAACATGTAGTTATTACTGCTTTGTAATGGATTCATAAATATTTTTAAATGGCTCAGTTTTTATTCCTAATACGTAGATATAACCCAGCCAACAAAAGCTCTTTGGGATCCTTAATAATTCTTCAGAGTATAAAGACGTCCTAAGATCAAAAAGTGTGAGAACCGTTATTGGTCCTTATGCTGTTTTCACATCTCTGGGTAGTTGTATGAACAGTTCTGATGGCACAAAAGTCACAACTGGAACTGTGATCTGTGCTACATATCTGCTGACAGACACTGAAAGCTCATACACACATAACAAGAGGAACAAGTGGATCGGATCACATAACAAGAGGAACAGGCAATCAGATCTAATTATAACTATTGCTGATTTATGGGTTGAAAAAGTGTTATTACATACATAATTTCATGAGAACTGAGGAAAACACAGAGTCTAAGCATGGCTTTCTTTCAGACAAAAGGCCACTAATCACTAATAAAGCTCAGACAAACTCATTGCATGCTACTTACAAATGTCTTGTGTTCACAATCATACATGGGACTTTCAGCTTCACTGTATGGGTCAATGCATCTTAGGTCAAGTCTAAAAGTGGCTAAAGCAGTTATCACTTAAAGCGACTTTTGTGTTCCTTCTCCAAAAAGATCCATGCTAACTCTAGAAGCCAAGAAGATAGGTGGCTTCTGTTTATACCTTCCATGCTAAGCATGTGAGATCTCTCATGTGCTAAAACTCTGTACTCCATTCCTGGACCGGGAGCTCCCTGAAGGCAGGAACATTCCACCGAACACAGCACACAGGAGATGGTCAAGAAACGTGTTGGTGGCACCAAGGAAATCTGATGCTACAAAGGCAAACCTGACAGAGTCTGAGTTTCCATGTCATCCCTACCTGTCCTGACCACCCACCATTCCAAGGGAGGCCCTGCCTCCACAGCTGCCACAGCAGGAATTAGCATTTGCTGAGTACTGACTACATGCCACGCACTCTGACCAGCACTTTAAATATCTCATTTAACTTTCTCCATGACTTTTTAAATTGGATATTACTCTATTTGATAGCCAGAGAACTCGGAGAAGAGGGCGTGAGGAACCGAACCCAGGTCTGTCTAATTTTAAAACTGTGCCCCGAACCACCACATAACTCTATGGCTAAAAATACTCCTTAGGTGGGCTGGGAACCTGTGAATCCACAGGCCATCGTGGTATTTAAGGAGAACACGTCATGCCTGGTCTTGCCAGAACAGAAAATCAGGGCTGGCGCTCCTCTGGTGAGACTCAAGGCTGGATGCATGAGTGAGTCATGGAGATAAACTCTGCTTCTATATCCATCACATTTTTTTTTTTAAAAGGCAGTATAAGTCTCCAAAGTCCCATAAGCCCCAAACTTCTCTTCTATTAAACACTTCCCTTTGGCTACTAGACATTTTTGCTGGTCTCTAAAAAGTAATCGATAGGTGATACACCAACCAACACACACACACATACACACACACACACACACACACACACACATCCCTTGCAGTAATCTCTCCACACAGTAGGATATACCCTTCATTGACTCTGCCACGCTACAACCAGGGCAGGAACCCTTGCTGTCAGTGCCTAATTGATTAAACTCTTTGAGCCAGAGCCTTTCCACAGGGAGATTTCAGGCTCTCCATAAATCAGGGTAATCTTGTTTTATGAGGTGATCAGAAAGAAATGGCTTCAGGTTTGCAGGATTTCCAAAAAAAAAAAGCCGATCATGGGAGGGGGCTGCAGGCCAGCCTGCCATCTCATCTCTCAGCACGCCTCCTTAGCTCCTTCCTGCCATGCCATTCTCTTACTCCCACACATGCCAAGCCAAGCTCTTGCTCCTTAAGGGAGTTACCCCTTGGCCGGGATGGTTCTTGCTAACTCCTCCTCCTCAAGGAAGCAGCCTCTTCCTACCAGCGCCAGATCCCTGCCTTTCATGTTCATACCCTTCATAGCACTTGTCACAACCATGGTTTCCATGATGTGGGGGCTCCCCGCCACTGCCCCAGCACCAGAGGCACAGGCTGGCTCATGGCAGGACACCCCCAATGTCTGGGGGTGGGGGAGTAAAGGAACAAATCTGTGCATGGAGTGACATCAACCAGCCTTTAGGCAGGAAGCACTCAGGGATCTGGACCAGCAGTTCATTACAGGTCTGGAGGTTAGGCTGGAAGGTAGGTTGGTGACTGAATTCTCATCCCTTTCTTAGTGTGTCTTTGTAAAGGGGGTTTGCTGAGGAGCCTGGGCATCTTCTGCAATTTCCACGGTGAGCTGCCTAAGAACGGCAGCAGCTGATTGACACGGAGGCCTGTCTCTGACTCCAGAGTCAGAGGATGAAGGTAGACACACTGGAGGAGCCTACCTCCCATGACAGGAGTCACAGCAGAGATGTCACCTGATGCATCACCAACCATTAGCCAGGGGCTGCAGGGCAGATTCCAGGGCCAGGAGTTACCAGAGGGATGCAAATCCCCGTGGCCTCACTTAGAGCCCATCCAGGCTTTGTGGCTCGTCAAACATGTTTCCTCGCTGCTCTAATGTACCAGTGTATCGCTTAATGAAAGTTCTTAATTGTAATTCAATTAATTACATACACAGAGTCCCCAATTACATTTTCCAATAAGGCATTGGCTGTGGTACAGGTCTAAATGCACTTAACCAATTTTAATATATTAAGACCAATTTCCCTGGAATACTAATTACTACCTAATGATAAAATGAAAAGGGGGGGGGGAACTTTCAAGAAAGGCGGGGAGTGAGAGATGCAATTCATGTGGAATTTCTCAGCCCACATAGCACAGCCGGGCACTCAGGAGGGAAGAAGCAGGTGTGGATGGGGCGCATATTTCTTCCTGGACCACCTGCCCCTGTTGCTGGTCATTGCTCCAAAGGGCTTGTGGGAGTCAAGTGGGTGGAGGGAAGACAGAGCAACAGGAGAGACGACCCATGAGCGTGCAGACCAACCATGGTGGCTGGGAGCAGGAGGCTGTCCTCTCTCTCAGGCACATGGACGGACGGATGGACAGACAGACACTGGGATGGCACCACACACACACCACACACCACCTCTTAAGTGCTTTTAATGTTTCGTTTACTTGTTTGGATCATTCTAGTCCCTAAGGGCCGAAGGGGCAGGGGTTAGTATCACACAGCACAGGCGGAAGTGAGGCTCCAGAGGAGGACCTGCCCAAGGTCAGTCCCACAACGGCTCCAAACCTCTACCCTGTCTCCCTGCCATGCACTGCTAACGAGCCTGCACGGGCCGGTCAGCAGAAGGCAGAGACCCAGAGCCGGGATGACATTTGTTTCATTTAGAGTCCGTGAGCATGCAGCAAGCAGGGAGCGCTCATCAACGGCTACGTGAAAAGCCCTCCCCCAGCTAGACAATCCCTTGCAATGAATGTGCCCTCCTACCCCAGTGCCCCCAGAGCCAGACCCCGGCTCTCAATAGTAACTCAGTTTATTAAAACACAAACCATGAACACACATCACTTCCATTTGGAAACAGAGTATTTTGCGCAATCACATTCCACCTTGCATTTGAAGACTGCTGCTGTGGTATAACAAGAGAGGTTTAAAGGCGTGGGGTTTAAGAAATTGGTGGGCAGCAATTTTAACTGAAGGAGGCAAAGCCTCCAGAAGCAGAGCAGAGCCGCGCGGGAGTCTCCCGGGCTGGCAGAGAGCACATGCACGGGAGGACGAAGCAGCCCTCTGTAAATACACGCCACGACTACGAGGATCTGAAGACACACCAGGACCAGCAGACGCTCGCTCACTGTCTGCAGTTGCCTCTCCCCCTCCTGCTCCCTTGTTAATTTAGTATCACGATGGTGGTAGGTAGGGGAAGCCCAAGCACTACGGAGAAGAAACCCCTACACAGAAAGATACTCATCCCAACCCCAATTTGCCGCTTGGAGCTCCAGGGAGCAGCCTGGCAAGCAGGTGAGTGGCAAGGGGTGGCAGACCCGGCCTCTGCTCTCGGACAGCGGGGGTCCACGTGGAGCGCGCAAAGTGGGCATGCGATGGATGGGCCATCAGACAGGGGTAAGGAGTGGGCTGAGGCCCAGCTCGCCAGCTCATCTCAGCACGCTTCCTCAGCTCCTTTCCTGCCGCGCTGCATACTCCACACCTGCCAAGCTCCTGCTCCTTATGCAAGTCGTCCCTCTGCGGGACGGTTCTTATTTTACTCAGTATCTAACTCACTCCTCCTTCCTCCTCCTCCTCTTACCAGATCCCTCCTTCCATTTTCATACTCTTCATAGCACCTGTCACAGTCGTGGTCTCCATGACATGGGGGCTCCCCGCCACTGCCTCAGCGCCAGAGGGATAGGGCCTGGCTCAGAGCCCAGGGCAGGGCAGCCCGGTGGCCCGGCAGGCTTCGAGGAGTCGTCTCTCCCAGATATCTTCAAGGGGAGCTGAAGGAGGTAAAAGTGGGCTCCCACTGTCTGACCCAGAGACCTGCCTCCCGGCCGCCCACCTCTAGTTAACTGCACCTGTGGGATTGAGGCCGCTCCTCAGTAGAGAACTGATTTCAGGAAATCAGGAAGCTCAACAGGGTGTTGACTAACGGAATATCTCCACTATCATGAAGGGGGATCAAAGGAAGTTGAGCTGATGTCTAAAAAAACAACTGAAGCCTCTTTCTAGAGCAACACCTATTTAGGAAATAAAGTAATGAGATTCTGCTTTTTCACTCAACTTACTAGACAGAAACAGGGTTCTGCAGGCCCCCAATTGGCAAACCACCCATCTAAGCCTCGTTTACAACTTTTAGAAGGTAAAGGTTGTGATAGTCCGGGCCTGGTGGCGCGCGCCTGTAGTCTACATGCCGAGAAGCAAGAGGCCCTGAATTGCTTGAGTTATCGGGCTCGAGACTACCCCAGGCAACATAGTTGCCTTGAAAAAGCAGCCAGCCTTGAAAAAGCCTTGAAAAAGCAGCCAGGCATGGTGGTGGGCACCTGTAATCCCAGATACCTGGGAGTCTGAGGATCGGTAAATCTGTGGGATCAGGACTATGCTGGGCAACATAGAGAGAGCTAGCCTAAAAAAAGAAGAAAGAAAAAGAAGGTAAAGGTTGTGATAAGGACAGCACCTGCATCTCATTTAATCCTTACAAAAACCTTGTTAAATAGAGTCGACGACTCCATTTACAGAGAAGAGAGGTTCAGAAAGGACACGAGACCAGCCCACTATCAGAGGCTGCAGCACTGGCCCAGCTCAGCCTGACTCTCAAGGTCGTGCTTGAAGCACTGCACCGAGCTGCTGCAAAAGGGGACGGGGGGGTGGGGGGCATAGTGTTGGACACTTCATTAGTACCCCACAAAGCCAATTGAATTTTGCATCTATTTTAGCACCGATGATGGGAACTTCCCAAGATTCTCTCTTAGAGCTGTGGAAAGAACATACTGGTTCAGCTGCATCTTTCTTCTGGATGGGCTCCCCACACATGATTAGTAGGGAAGGGAAAAGTCACTGGCAACAGTTGGCAGAAAAGGAAATTGAGGCTCAGCTTAGTGCCAGGATTTATATGGAAGCTTGGAAAGAATGGAAACCTAACATTACATCCTCTCCATAACGTACTCAGGCTTCCTTCTGGTCGGCTTCCAGCTTGAGCAGACAGTTGGCTGAAGGATGTAGCAGATTATCAGACAAGAATCCAAACTGGAAAGCGCAAGGACTCTGGCTTGTCATTTTCTTACATAGGCCATGATCCAAGCACAAATGTTAACTTGCAGTCCCTAGGCAGAAACTGTTGTCTATCAGCTTCATCTGCAAGCCTCTCACTCATAGTATCTAAAGGGAATCGTCATCACCATTCTTAGGACTGAGAAATTAGGTCATTTTCATCATCAGTGATCTCAGTGTGGGACTGAGAATCACACTGCTGACTTAGAATTCAGGTTTCTATCATTTACAGGTTAGCTAAGTTTGGACCAGTTATAGCCTCTCCCCACAATCAGGGGCAGTTGTAAAAATTACGAGAGCTTAGACGAGAAGTTTAGCTCACTGCTCTTCAATAGGAAGTCTGCATATGCCATTTTAAAAATATCTTTTGGTGTGGTTGATTAAAAAAAAAAAAGCTATGTCCCGTGCAGTCTTTCCAATCAAATGGTTCTATGTAAAGGGCATACATCCCTTCTGGGACACCAAGCACATTTCCTAGAAAGTTCCCAGAGTACCATGCTTCTAAATCCCCTGGTCCTGTGACAGAAACCTAGACTTGCCCCCTGCTCCCATGTTCACTTCCTCTCTTCAGCTGCATCACTCTCTGCCCCATCTCACATCTCTTTGAGGGGCCTGAAGGTTCTGAGTCCAGATTTCCACATCTGTATCCCACTGATGCTACCAGAACATTGCTCTTCCATTATTTATTCATCACAGTTACTCTTTGTTGCATGATTATTACAGGCCAGGCACTGCTCAAAAGAGCTTTGTAATTTTTAAAACTCACTGAACCCTCTTACTAAACTCACCAAGAGAAGTCAATTGAGCTGTCCAAGGTCACTCAGTGGCAGAGCCCGAGCAAACCACGGCAGCCTGTCTCCACAGAAAATTTTTTTTTTTTTTTTTGAGAGTAGGTCTCGCTATTTTGCCTGTGGAACCACAGGTCATGTTGCCGGGGTACCACAGACTCAAGCAATTCCCAGCCTCAGCTTCCCAGGTAGTTGGGATTATAAATGCGCACCATCACGCCCAGCTATATTTTTTTGGAACTAGGTCTCGCTACGGGCCCCCAGAGGGACTCGAACCGTGATCCCTGGTCCTGGCCATGGCTTCCTAGGCTGTCGCTTATAGGCATGTGCTACCATGCCTGGTCATCCACAGAAATTCTCTTGACCCTGCATAGGATAAGCTCGTAATGTAGCTGACTTTTAAAACGGCTGTAAGGACAGCGAGTCTGTCCAGATCAAATATACCAAGGGAAGTGAAAGAACTCTAGTTTTGAAATATTTTCATCTCAATCCAACTTCTTAATGGTAGCCCTGGGGAATAATATTGGATTCTTGATTGGAATGTCTATTTAAATTTAATAAAACTTTTCTAAATGAAAAGAATAATCCATAATTCACCTCTATTTTACAAAGGCTAGATAGAAAGAACATTCCTTTGATTCCAAATGACCACTGCCCCATGCCCTTGGTGGATGCTAGTAAGGATTTTTTTCACTAACAGTGATTTCAACTTATAGTGGAGGGACTATAGATATCTTACAAATCCTCTTAGGATAGGAGGGCTGAGGCACACAGAGGTCTCAAATTAAGTCTATGTGCATGCTGAAGAGCTGAGTGTAAGCAAGAGCCCAGATAGCAAAGTTTTATCTACCAGTTCTCACAACTAAATTTCTGAGTGTAAGAAAGCTGGGCCTCATGTTTTTGGAGAAAAAAACTATGTAATTTGAAATAAAAATATATTGTGGAGTATTATGCAATCATATAAAAAGAATAATTTATAAGTAGAATGATACGTAGATTAATATGGAATAATCTCTGTGACACATAGTTGAGCTGAAAAAGAAAACTGCAGATGACAGTTTGCTAACGCTTGCTTTTAAAGGGGGAATACAAATATGTGTGCACGTGCATATGTACATGTGTACACATGTGTGTGGGTATATTCACAGGCACATATAGGACGTGCCTGCATAGGCACAGAGGATCCCTGGGAGACACACCGAGGACACTGGAAACAAGTACTGTCTCTGGAGGGGAGAGGGAGGTGGGGAAGAGGCTAAATCGTTACTATAGACACTTTGTAGGAGCTCCAGTGGCGCAATCAGTTAGCCCCCGGTACTTATACTATAGACACTTTGTTATCTGCATTTTTTTAAACATGTTTAAGTTTTACATATTGAAGAAGGGTACAAGGCCCTAATCATTAACATTTCATCTTATTTGTGTAAGAGTCAAACATTTGAAACAGAATTCACTATATGCCAGACACGGCTGGCAGGTGTATGCTGGTAATGAGTGAATTTGCTGAATGAAGGGCAACCTGGTTGGTGTAGGTCAGGGCCACCCTCAAAGACCTGAAAATTCCGTGCAGGAGAGGCACACCAAACACTGGCTGAGGAAAAGAGACAATTACAAGCAGAAACATATGCAGTGAGGGAAAAGCAACATGCTCCATGACTGAAGACAACAGGGAACAAGTGAGGGTGGGTTGGGTGTAGGCCAGGGGGACTGAGAGACAGCAGGCGGTTTCTCCAGCTGCAACATTTAAACTGAGAAGAGGATGAAGAAGCAGTTTCTACAGAGAGGGGGAGAGCAAGTCCGTGCAGAAGAAACAGCTGGTGTGAGCCCCCAGCAGGGAGGGCCAAGGACAGTTGGCTGAATAATTGCAGTTTCCTCACGTCACCTGCCCGAAGTCTATGGGAAGACACGTGGGAGGAAGGCAGAGTCACAACTCAAGAGACTCCCAAGAGAGAGTGAAAGAAATGAATAGGCGCTTTAAAGAGGCTTCCAAAGGAGCACTGGACACCAGCCCATTGCTTCCTGCTCCGGGTGCACAAATGGTCAGAATTTTCTAAAACTCGATGTCAGTGCTACTGACAGGGCCAGTTGCTTTATGTACAAAATAGCTGTTGCCTCTAAAGAGGCCTCACATTTCTAAGCTGTTTCCAGGGCTGCTCCGAACTTAGGAAGACAAGGGTTTAGTAGGAAAGTATTAATCACAGAGAGCTAAGCAGGACACAGACGCCTTGCCGAAAGCATCAAATCAATCATTCACTTTGGGATACTTCTGGCATGAAGGGTGAGGCCTGTCTTGGAAAAAGAAGTCACTCTGAATGTGCCTAGGGACGCCAGACACTTGACTTGCAAGCTTGTGCACAAGGGGCGAAGCAGGCTTGGAGCAAGGAGGCCAACATACTGTTCTCGCGGACCAGGCAGAACTCCCAGGCGCTCTGGCTCTCCAAAGTGCTCTCCAGGTCCACGGCGACATTGGGTTCGCTCTGCTTCTCCAGGCGGTACTGAGGGCCTGGAAGATCAAAGGGGTAGGAGGGGGGAGCTCTGAAATCATGAATTTAACATTAAAAAACACCACAACCTGGCAAAAAAACTGAAAGCACGCTAGGAAAATCCCAAAGCCTGTCTTGAGGCACCAGCTATATAAGATGAAGAGTTTGGGTTTTTCTCACAATGTTCCACATACTTCTCCGGTTCATGATTATGTCTGTTTTTTCGCTCCTCAAAACAAGGCGAGGGGCAGACGGCTTTGCAGGTATGCATAAGTACACATTTCCTCAGATAAGAGCCAGGTAACCTACCTTCTCTGTACCTCTGTTTCCTAAGATGTAATGTAGGAAGACTTAACCTTGGAAAATGTTGTGAAGATTAGAGATGATGTAAGGAAAATACCTAAAAAATGTATCTGCTTTAAAGGAAGCCCTTTTACAAAGTACTTACTAATCATGGCCATATGATAGTGGATAACCAATTACTAGCAGGAACAAGGCATGTTCAGAACGCTATAGGATGACAGAGACAAAAACTTTTTGAAAAGCAGCTGATGTCAAAAATCAACCTCAGGTTTCTGGGTGAGGGTGAGAGACAGTAGCCACTGTCTCTGGTGGTTCATGTTTTTGCTGGAACATTTATGAAAACACAAAAGCTTCAGATTCAGTAACTTTGGAAACCAGGAATGTTAGCTTCCCTCAGTCATGTGGGGGTTCTGATAGTTCTTCATAAAAACACTGGTGCATTTTCTACTTTGATTCATGGAGTTGTTTGTCAGGCCAAACGACAATCTTGTTCTTTTCAGGTAACACCTAAGAGATCCAATGATCAGCTTTAAGGACTGCTCCTGTTGGTCATGGTTACTGAAAAGACAAGTGATATAAGCAATTGTCTGACTGTTTTGACTGGGAGCGGAGTGTCTGGTCAGAGAAAGAAGAGGTTTAAGAGAGCTGAGCAGACCACCAGAGGCTTGCAGGGCTCCCAGGAGGAACACGTTTTTTTAGACACGTGCTAACACGTTGTCGACTTGTTGATTATTCACAGCCAGTCCTTCTCCATCAGTCTGCAGCACCTCATTCATCTCGAGTCACTGTCTGTTCCCGCAAGCCGGGTTCAGCCGCAGCCCTGGAGTGGCATTTCAGCTTTAAGGTGCATTGGCTCTTTATGCTCTTTCATTAGCACTTCTGCCATTTCGCAGAGCTTAGATACATTCAGTCCTGTTTGCCTTATTCAGAGCTTTTAAACTTGTACTACATAAGCAATGTTTAAAACACAATTATTTAAGCCAACACACGTTCAGAAGTCTACACGATTCTTACAAACACTGGTACGGTTTTCAGGTCAAGAAGGTATTTAATGTCAACACTTTAGATGATTAAATTCCAATTTCCAGTATTAAGCAGACAAAGGAAAAGAACTATATATAGATAATTCTTAGTCCTCACTGCCTGCCACCTGTCAGTACAAGCAGCTGTCAGTTAACAAGCATGTTTCCTACTTTCACCACGCACTGGTGAAGTCATCAGAAAAATCACACCCCACTGAACTTCCCAAAAACGTAGCTGCTGAGATTCCTACGTGTCCCCTCTGTCCTCCCTGCCTCCTCCATAACCTCCCACTCATAGCAATGGACTTCTCCAGTCCACTAGATGGAAGGGACTCACCCCCAGTGTGGAGAAAGGGTCCTGCTTTCTAGAACCCTGGTCTGTTTGGTGCTGACACTGCTCTAGCCCAACCTCTCCCAGCAACGCCGTGCGTAAGGCACTGAGGATCACGTCTGTGGATTTACAGGGAAATCAGCCCAAAGTTTAGCTATAATCATTCATTATTTTTATGATAGCCAGAATTTGGGGGAACATACTACATTAAATTACAGGGGAACTAGTTAGGCAAAATACTGTGAAAACCATGAAAAGTGATGCTGGAAATAGAATTTATTATTAAAAGTGATGGAAAAATAATTTAATCTTATAAAACATGTTTGTTATTTTATGAAAACAGCAAATTATAGCACAAGCACAATATGTACAGGGTGATAACAATTAAGAAAATTTATGTAAAGTCATAAGTAAAAAAAACAGACTGAAAGATAATTTCCAAAATGTGACTAGTGGATATATGGGATAGTGGGATAATGAGGGTTTTTATTTTTCCTTAGTGTTTTTCTCTCATTTTCAAATGCCCTGTAATAAATAAAAGGTTACTTCTATAATTAAAAAAAAAAAAAAACAACACATGACATATATGTGCAAGTCCTCCAATTTCTTACCCTGTCATTTTTGGTAGGATACTATAATCACCACAGATTATTGGCATCTCCAATGGGTCTTTCATATGCAATAATTTAATCGAAACCAGACATTATCTGTTTATGTGGTTGGAGATTTTCATCGTAAGTGATTCTGCAGCCTGGCATGCTGACTCTGACTGAGCACAGCGCACACAGGGCTGTGCTTGCAGCAGTTGGTCTGCCTGAGATTGTTAGTTAAGCCACCTCAATCCTGGTCCCTGGGAGCCAACACCTCTGGGTGAATTTCAGATCAGTTCCCTTTGCACATTTTCCTCTTCCAGTCCCAGCAGGTGGCTAGGAAACATGGGTGAGAGAACCAAGAGAGACAGGGGATACTGGGTAGAATGTCTTACCCTTCCACCCAAGTCTCAGCATCACTCTCAGAGCACACATGCCATCGGTCAGCATTTAGGTTGCTGTTTTTTTGGGATTTCCAGATATTTCTATTAAAATAGTTTGTTTCATAAAAATGTGTAAGATTTTCTCCTTGAAGCTTAATGTGATGACTTGTTCTGCTTGACCACACTACACACCAAGTACTTCACGTACATCACCTTACCGAGTCCTCTTGGCAAGAACAAGCCGTTGTTACTATCCCATTCAACAAATTGGATCCTGAAGGCTGGCATGGTGAAATCACTTGTCCATCATCACAAAAGTAGGAAATGAAAGTCACAGGTCTTTGCATTAAAGCCTGAGTATTTTGAAACTTCTTTCCTCCTGCAAACTATATATTACCGGTCAATTGTAAAGAAGCTACAATTTATATTACAAGTTTTTGTAGATTTGCGAATCATTTAGGTTCTGATTCATTTAGCTTTCAGTTTTTATAAATGCACACCGAAAAAGATCCAAAATAATTCAATGCAATCCACATGCACTAAGTATCACATGTATTAAGTATTAGGAAGACAGATCACTTCTTTCCACCTATTCAGGAGAATTCCTCACCCTCTTTCCTTAAAAATGTTATTATTCATGCCTAGTTTTGTCAACAACTGAAAATCTGAGTACCATCTTCTGCACTGGGTACTTCCTGCTCTTCCATGGAAGGTAAAGGAGCAACTTGGAAACCCACTTTTGAACTCAGCAAATGACTGATGGGTTTTAAATTTGGGGATGTTAAGATGAGACTTGAGACCTAAACCCAAATGTAAAACTGCTTCTTACAAACCTCAGTTTCGCACCTAATTCTTGCTTGAACACAATGCAAGTTTTCTCACAGAGGAAAAGACTATTTCACCCACTACCCACTGAAAAAGCCAGTTAGATAACACCAGGCCACAGCGTAAAAGAGGCAATAAAGTCTAATGGCTAAGGACATGGACTTGGGGACAGATTAGATTGTCTTGGTTTAGTGATGAAGAGCAACTCAGCCATGTGGCTTGGGGCCAATTTACATAAGCTCTCTTAGCTTCTTCAGCTAGGAAATGGTGATAATAACAGCCCCTACCTCAGGCCTACCTGAGGACTCACTGAGTTGATATTTGTGATGCAATCAGAATGGGGTCTGATACATGAATATTGTTATTTACAAGAATATTGTTATTTATATTAACACTATCATTTCGGTGTCAGCTATCATCCTCACCACTGACTCTAGGAAGAGGTTGTAACATAATGGCCTATCACGTGCCACATACTGTGCTAGGCATCTTATTTAGATCAGCTCATCTTTGCTTTGTTGCTCTAGGATGTCAAGTGTACAGATCCTACTTTACAGAGGAAGAAACTCTGACTTACAGAGGCTGAAACAAATTGTGCCCCATGTCCCACACAAAGTGTCTGTGAACTAAGATTCACACCCAAAGATGCCCACATCCGCATACTGTGTTACATATGAATCACACGCCTCACTCATAACAGCTTAATACATGTCTACTGATGATCAGCAGGACAATGACAACTCAGACCTACCACATACCGAAGTATAGTTTCTATAACACACTTTTTGAGTTTTCAGGTAACTGACACAGTAGAAAAGAAAAAACAGAATAGTAGCTAAAAGCCATTTGAAAAGACTAGCTGTAAGGCTAGTTTCCCTTAATAAACATTTGCCTAGGAAATGGTTATTTTATAAAATAGACAAGATTGTTCACACTGAGCAGAGCAGAGTTCTTAAGGCACCCTTTGGAAGGATGTTGGAAAATGTCCCAGCTGAGTGTGACACCACGCCTTCTACTTCACATCAGAAGGGGAGAGAAAAGGAAGATTCCAGGAAGCAGTCAGTCCGTGTGGATATCCACTGGTGTATTTACTGCAGGACTACTACGTCACAGAACAAGATACTGCTCCAGGCACTTTGAAAGGGTTCCAAGTTTTAATACCCAAGCAGGATTTTCACAGGATTTTGTAAACCCAAGGCAAACATCTCAGCACATAAATTTCAAAGAAAATTTGAAGTATCTGTTGGTTGGTGAATGCAACTTCAATTCAACTTCCTGGATTTCTTTCATCCTTGACTGAAACATGAAAGGATTCATGTAATTCCTCCAGGCTGAGAGTCAGCGGAGAGCTGAAATCTAACGGGAACAAACGCAGAAGCCAACAGAGAAAAGCTGTATTTCGGCCTGTGTCATTCTGTGTCTGGCTTCTGAAGACCCATGGAAGAAATTTCCTGCAGAGCAAGACGAGCTCTGCTTCTCCTGAACTTCCAAGGAACAATGGGTTTGCTCTTGTGACTAATCCTCTGGACCTTAATTTTACTTTTCCTTTCATGTAGTTTTTAAATTCATGTACTTTTTAAATTCTATTGTAATACTGTATGTAGTCCAAAGGCTCTCTGGATTGAGATGGGATATAAATGAATGAACCAATTACTATTACTGAGCCTCAGTGCAAGTTTGAGAACCACCTGTCTGAGGAAAAATTATAAAGTCAAACCACTTTCATGGTTATAACTTCACAGCAACTATTTCCCATTTGCTGGATGAAAGAACTAAATTCATATGAAAGAGCTTCTTGTGGCCAGAAAAAGACTAAGCGTGAGTAAATAAGAAAGGCTGGGACAGGCGCAATATGGTCAACTACACATTCTGTGGGAGCTGTGGGGGGTGGATAATTAAACCTTTGCATTTCTTCATCTGTAAAATGAGGGTAACAGACCTTCCCTAGAAGGTTGCTGTGAGGATTAAATGAGGTGGTCCTTGACTTTCTCAGCAAGGACCCAGTGACAGCTTCTAGCACTGTTAATAAGGCTGAAACCAACCCCACAAAGTTCAGGCAGATCCCAAGTCTAAGAGTGTGGGACGCCATGAACTATTAAGAAAATGCGATGAATGAGGGCACACACTTATTCATTCCAACATCACTCCAGCACACTGGAAATGGTTCTGGCTTCTTATCTGTAAATTACAGTCCTCATTCCTCCAATATTAACCCTTAAAGATCCCCTAAAAGATAACAAGTTAACAAATAAATTCCCTGTCCCCAATATTCCACAGGAACGAGTGCTTTGCCTAATCTAATTTTTCTAGGCTACTTCTTCCTCCCCTTGTCTAAGAAGTTGTAAACCATCCTTTTACACTGCATAAAAAGCTTTCTAAGGCTTATTAAACTCGCTGGATGGTTCATGCTTACATTCAGTTCCAGCCACTTTAGCTAAGTTCAATCTCTCTTGTTTGTCCTTCCTCATTTTCCTTCACCTGGCTCCTTACATAAGAGGCACAAGAGGCCTCATGATCCCACTGAGGGAAGATGCCCTGGAGCAGGGAATGCTGGCATTCAAGGGATGTCCCTATCTTTTCTCATGCTGTCCACGGCAAGGGTGCAGGAGAAGAAAAGTACCTGCAAACCTGTTCAGAAAAGCTTGCTTTTAAGCATTTAGGGTAGCCAACATTTAAGATGAGATGCTTGTTCTGCCTCAGTCAGGACTCATAAAGGTTCCTAGTCCATCTAACCTCCTATAAATATGGTTTAAAAATGATGCCTAAAGAGCAGAACTTACCAAACCAACCATAGCAGCAGATATCAATGGACATGGGATGGTACCAAGCCACCCATGCATCCATTTAACAGACATTTTTTGAGCGTCCGCAATGTCCCAGAGAGAGGTGGATAATCAATGATGCCTGTCCTCACGTCAGCTGGGAGATGTGGCAAAACACACTCGAGCAGATGAATCGTCAAAAGGCCCCATCAGGTGGAGACAGGGCCGTGGAGGCACAGACGAGAGCCAGTGAATCCTTCTTTCTAAGCAGGAACAACTGAATTGAGCCTTGCTGGGGCCAGGAGGAGAGGTGGGAAGGAGGAACAGCAGGTGCAAAGACAGGGAGGCGCTGACGAGCCCACGCTGGCCAGTTCGGTGTGGATGAGACCTAGGCTCTCAGGAAGCATGTGGGAGAGCGGCGGGCCGAGGAGGTTGGCCTAGACTCCTGGCCAAGGTTTAGATTTTCTCTCATAAGCAACAGATGCTAACGGAGCAGGAGAGTAACATAAGCAGCTTGATTTTTGGTGAGATTCTTCTGGTGGCATTGCTGCTAATGGGCTGGAGGAGACTGGTGGCAGGGAGACCCAATTAAGGCAAACTGTGCCAAGCCTTGTCTGCTCTAGGCAGTGGCCGGCTGAATCCCTACTTCCTTCCTGAGCCACAGTTATCAATGACGAGCTGATGCCGTCTGAGTCAGAGCTCTGAAATGTCAGCTCCACTGCCTCTAAGTCTTCCTCCAGGGGCAACTATAATCATTTTCTGCCTGATCTTAATGTAAGTACTGAATTATATTCCAGGGATAACCATGGTAGCTGATACCCCCTCTGAGGCTCAGATTGGATAATTTGGAATTTAAATAATAAAAAAGGAACAAGCTGACATGACAATAAGGTCACACTTTTGCCTCTTCTGAGCCAATACACAATTTGCTCTCCGTCAAACGGCCGAATATAATCAAATTAAATACAATTCCTATTACAAAAGAAGAAAGACCGAGGCTGTTCCAATAAACCAATTCTCTGCCTAGTTAAACTACGAAACCTTCAGGAAAGGTTTTGAAAGCATGACCCATCAGTTCTAATTTTTAAAACTTATCCTTTCAGTCAAGACTAGAAAAAGGCCCATTCCAACTTTTATCTTTACTACAAAGTGCTGTTATCTGGGCCTGATGTCAGG
This sequence comes from Uropsilus gracilis, assembly GCA_004024945.1. NCBI lineage: Eukaryota > Metazoa > Chordata > Mammalia > Eulipotyphla > Talpidae > Uropsilus > Uropsilus gracilis. The sequence continues at coordinate 64,151 of PVHY01004898.1, forward strand.
AGCTCTATCTCTCTTTCTGCTGACAAGCAGAGACGAGAAAGATAAGATTGGAAACGAATCTCACTTCTCTGAGTAAATAAATAATCAATACTCATCTAAATGTAAATGAGAAGGGAGCCCCCTCTGATAACAGCACTCTTATCAGAGAGCCAATTTTCTCCAGACATTTGGCCTCAACCAAATCACCATCATTCAGCCCCAGCCTAATGGCAAAAAATCGTAACTAAATTGAACCGATCACCAGAGATCAACTAAGTTCGGCCCTGGCCACTTCAGGTTCAAATGTTTGGGAATGCAATTTTGCCCCCATTAACTTTCAATAGCAATGAAGAACGGACTGGTCAAGGGGCCAGTGTGTGCAATAAACAAACCCCAGGGAGGGGACTGGTGGGCGATGAGGAGTGGGTGTGTTTAAACAATGACACAACTGCAGTCACCCCCAAAACCAGGAAGGGAAGGTCATGATGGTGGGGTAAGGAGAGAACCTTCTTTTTCTCTCCTCAAAGGCTTATAGAGAGATGGAGAAGACATTTAATGTGTCCGATGATGATGATTTAAGCTTATTAAAACAAAGGAAAAAGATATTAAGAAACTACTGTAGCTAAAAATAACCTTGGGTTCAAATGATCAGTTTCCTCCAACTAATTTGTATCAGACTTACATCTGACCCGCCAGTACAGCACTGACCTGATTTTACTGAAATAAGACGCCATCTACAAGACAAATCACTTTAAAACCACCGCACTGGGGTTTCCATTTCTTTGCTGCAAGACTCAATTCACTGCTGATGAGAGTATTGGGGAAATTATGACCATTATTGATAGGACTGCAAAACCGCTTTTACACAGGAGTCTTCAAGTCGACAGAAAGCTTGCACTGGACCATTAATGAAGGTGTCAGCTAGAATCAGAAATTAAAGACAAAGGCTGGGGAAGACCTCATTTTTAGCACATGTTAAGGACACCAGACACACAGAAGCAGCGGCCATTCATCCTTGTGAGAGTCACAGAGCCTAACCAAGGCGCAGCTTGCTTGACCTGCAGTCAGGGAAAGGAAATGCTTATCCTTGCCAGACCCTGGAGTTCTGAGAGCACCGGCTCTCAACATCATCGAGTCTCCATCAGCCAGAGGAGGACATGTCTGGTGTGAGACAGAAAAAGTCTCAGCATCTCTGCCCCTGCTGGATCTGATCCCAGGATGTGGATGGGTGCAGGCTAGATATGGGTGTTGGAGTCAGAAAGATGTGCATTAAAATTGTGGCTCTTTCACAAACTGTACTATTGGGCAAGTGAGCTGATATGCCCCCCCAAGAAATAGCTGCACTGGTTACTTGTTAACACCAGACCTAGGATGCTCAATAAATGTTAGCTGTTGTAGGGTTATGCAAATTTCACACAATCAGGAATTTGCCTTTTTTTAAAACAACCAGGACCAGTGACACTGAGGTCATTCCCTGGTCCTAAACAAAGAGCTGCCAAGCACTGGCCCTCTGAATCGTAAAATTCTCTGAGGTAGGAGAAGCTCTATTCATTATTTTACACCCCCCTTCAAAGGAGGAAAAAAAGCCACCAAAATATGGAGTGGTTCACTCGTGTCCACAATGAAATCACAGGTGTGTGAATCCAGAGCTGTGCTCTTAACTAAGTCTTCTGTATTCCAGCAGGAACCTTCTATAATCTTTTTGATCTTTGGGTTGAAAAGAGACTTGTAAGGTTGAGATGATTTATCAGTTCAGAAAGGAGCAAAGATGTTGGCTGAGAGATGAGGAGGGAGAGTGGGTAGTTAGTTGGTGGTGAGGGGGTCAAAACTGAGATATCGCCCCCCGGCCCCCCCACAGCAGCATTTATTTGATGAGCATTTAAAGTAAACACCAGCTGCTTGCCCTGATTTTCTTGAGGGGAGGAGGGTGAGGGGAGAGGGGCCTTTTTAAAAGTTAAATGATTTACAGAGTTACTGGCTCAATCCACAGTTCTGAAAGTGTGATTTCTTCAGGGTTTAACTATACCCATTTCTAGTCTTGTTACAACTTTTTTATTGCGATAGAAAACATTTACTGGAAATATGTTACTGCTATTACTTACTGCTATTACTAGGTCATAAAATAAAAAGAAAAATAGTTTATGTATTGCCATCATTTCCAATCATCAATCAGAAAGTGCCACGAGGAGGAAAGAAAAGGGCGTACAGCTGAGAGTTCCTTCTTTGTGTAGGAGAAAATGCAGGAGCATCATAATTCTTTACAACAAATTTCTTCTTGAATAGCCAGCCTCGGAGATGGGCTCCTGGGAGGAGAAGGGAGGCACACCTTTTGGCATCTCCCCTCCTCTCCGCAGCCGTGCCGAATCCCTGTCAGAATTAAGAGCTCCTTCATCCCAGTTTCCTGGGGGCCTGACTTCTCTCAGTGCACTGAGCATGCTGGTTGAGAAGCATTTTTGTCTCTCTGTTATCATCGCTCCCCAATCAGGGCACTCAACATGGGGGGAGGGAGACTTTTTTAGGGGCCCAACTTTGCCTTCCCCAGCTCCAGCTGACTGCCAGACTCTGGCAGTGGCCAACAATCTTTGCTAAATAAAATGACTTTGACAAGGTAGCATTTCAAGTTGGACACCGTTGACCCAACAAAGGAATCTAGCTTAAGAAATAGTAGTTCAAGTGCATAGTGACGTATGTTCAAAATGTTCACTGCAGCACCGTTTGAATATCAAAAATTGCACACAATTTAAACATTCCCCGGCAGGAAACTATTAAATAAATTATGGCATAGCTGTATATTGGGATGTTATGTAGTTGTTAAAAAAATTAAGTTAATAAGACATGGGACAATTTCTATGATGCATGATTAAATTTACAAAGATACAGAATGTGAAGAGTATGCCCCATTTTAATAAAACAAAACTTTAGCTATACATGTGCGTACATATATTTGATGAAAACACACACACACACACACACACACACACACAAACTGGAAGGAAAAGACCAAATTCTAGCACTTGTATTGTGCAGTAGAATCACAGATGACACGATGACACAGGATAGGACAGTAGCAAAGATGAAGGCTTTTGCTTCCTGTTTAAAGATTTCTATCTTGTTCGGACTTTTCAATATTACCAAATATTATCAAAATTAATATTGGCATTAAATTTGCCACTTCAATTTTTGAAAATGATGTCGAACGATCCTAGAGAGGATTCCAGCTAGACTGGACTAGGGGCTGTGGCCTCTGGAGCTTCCTCTCATGACCTCTGACTCCTTCTAGACCATGAGGGCTGGGGGGTGTCTGGGGAGGCAGTAATGAAAATGGCACAGAGCCAGTTCAGGAGTTACTGGGGCCCAGAGTCAAGTTGTGGGGCAGATTGAACACAGAGGCTTCCAGAGCTGCTCAAGGATGCCAGGCAGCAAAGATAAAGGACTGGCATCTGGTGCACCTGAGGCTGGCTGCTGGTGCACAGAGGCTGATCACAGAGAGGCTGCAACTGCAGACCAAGGGTCCGAGTGCCCATCTACTGCTGCACCACCCCAGCCTGTGCAACTATGCCAGGCTAGCCTTCTTGGGGATTCTAGATGGCACTGTAGAAAACAGGGTGACCCCATCCTGTGCCTGGCATACTATGTCTTTCTCTGGGGCAGTCCTGATGCTCCACTCAGGCTCCATCTGTCCTCATCTCTCCCCAGTCGGGTGCTCATTTCAGAGCTAGTATGTTGGGAACCCACATTCGAGACTATGTGGGAAATGGCTGGAAGCCACCATTTCCTGGCTGTGTGACCTTGGGCAAGTTACTTAAACTTCCGGTGCTTTACTTGCCCCTCTCTAAGAGAGGGCTAACAACAGCACCCATCTCAGAGTAGCTCCACTAAATCAGTAAGGCTGAGTCCAGAATCATGCCTGACCCATTGTGGTTAAAGGTGCAGCCACCTGGGTCATGTTTCTGGCTGTTGCTTTTGCTTCCGGGCAGCACCTGCAGAGCGAAGTACTTCAAGTTCTCCAGCAGGGGCTGGGACCCCTCTGGGCCTGTTACTTCTGTCTCCTGCATGCCTCCCACCCAATGATCCAGCCATCCAACTTCCCATGAGGACATTCGGTAGTCTGTGCCTGTGCTCCTGCAGGCCCACAGCTGGGAATCATCTTCCCCCTATTTCGCCTCTCGAGCCTTCATGCTCTCCTACCCAAGGAGTCAAAACTCGGCCACTGCAGCTTTGGGTGCAGCCCTGGCGACGCTCTCTCTGGATGGGCCACTCTCTTGCTAGCGGTGCAGCTGCGGGCGTGGTGTACCAGTCAGGGCTGCTGCATTTCCAGGCTGGCCCCTGCACAAGGTGTGTTCAGTGAATTATTTAGTGACTGAACTGCGGCCAGCCTGCTAGGCTGCCTTGCTGACTAGCATGTCCTCCAAGGCACTCAAAGTGCCACCTCCCACCTGACTCCAAATGCCCCTACTGTGTGGAGACTCCTGAGAGGACCCCAGTTCTGATTGGATGTCCCGGGAACTGACAGAGCTCGAGTAGCTTGAGCTGATGCAGTCTGCTGCTTTTGGTCACTGACTGGAGAAAGGAAGACCACCTGTCAGGGCACTCGCCCCTCCTGACCGGTTAGTCCAATCCCCTCACCTAGGCCCACCTTCTCCTGCCACAGCACCGGCCCCAACACACCTCCCACCAGTTAGCTCAGCTGAGACATACAGGCCCAAATGGAGCCCACTCATAACAAGCGGAGGTAAAGTCCTGATGGTTCAAAACTCCAAAACTTGGAGAAGGCTGGAGCCACGGAGAGGAGTCTTGCTCCCTCACTGTCTCAGAGGTTGTGGGTGTTGAAAGGGGGTACACTTCACCACCACAAGCAGTGCTAACAGTCTCATTCTTGCACTACACGGCTGGCGTGAATGCACTTCCCTTTGGAGAAAAGAGGCTTGAGAGTCATTGTAAAATATTTTTTTTTCCTTCAAACCCAGATAACACTTGTGAGAGGATGGAAACCTTTTATACTATCCCTCAGCATCCAATTTTTCAATCCAATCTGTTTCTCTTAACTTGAGTCACTGTGACATTACCAAATTTTACATACAGTTATCTGTTGCTCTGCAAAGAAATACAGATGGTTTTTGTGGAAATAAACAGTCATTTATTTTAAACAATTGTAAAATAGTTTATGGAAACCAGTGGGGTAATGCATTCAAATAAATGCCAAAACTGGCTGATGGGGAGCCAGGGTGCTAAATCACACTGCTGAAGAATTCAGCTGTGGGGAGCAGATAGTAAATCCAGAGTGACAGAATTTCCCGTGATGGCAAAGGTTTCTGACATCCAGTCCAGCACTCAAAAACCACAGCAGTTCAAACCCATTTTCCTTAACACAGCCTTGACAGCCAGCGAAATCAGTGAATTTAGTCACAAGTTCCTAAGGACAAAAACCAAAGAAACAAACAAAAGGAGACTTCATTTGTCTGTGGTTTTCCCGGGCTCTATGAAAGCTGTGACGCCGGCCTGAGTCCATAGAGAAGGAGCCGAGGGCCAACCGTGTTCAATCACCGGACTTTGTTAGGGTACGGGGCCCCTGAAGCCTTCCATTCAGACCTGCGCCTGCCAGAGACTGGCTCTGGGCAAACCACACCTTGAACCTCAGTCTCCTCTCTAAAGAAGCTCCCAGCTGCCTGCCCTCGACAGGCTGGGAGGACACTCGGAGAGGCCCCAGGAGTGGCGATGTTGCAGAAACAGTTGGGTGAGAGTGGGCCTGGAGGAAGGGTTCAGCCGAGCAGAGGCTTCCAGCAAACAAGCAGGCAGCCCTGACAACAAAGGCTTGGGCCCGCCTCCGCAGGGTCCGAGATTCCCAAGCACTTTTTTGCTTCTAATTTTACTGGGAAATCAACGCCTTAACCTTCCTTTCTCACATCTCTGCCTTGTAACTGGGAAGGATGTTCCAAGGATGTCCCTTCGCGTCGTGCAACGCGGTAACTCAGCTGCTGGCCGAACACTTACAGCCTCCCTCCGTGACTATGCGCTGAGCGAAGCCTGAGAGCTACAGATAAGTAAGAGCGAGTCTGGCCTTTAAGGATTCAGCAGGGTGAACAAGGACTCCCAGTCGGAGTATTTCTTACTCCCCCCCCAGCCCTTTGTTGACACCGAGTCAGTCGCCAAGCTGGGCAGACTCTCCTGCTCAACTGCCCCGTTGCACTGCTTATCAATGCGCCCAAGGTAATGGCCTCTTAGCCGCTCTTCACCCTGCTGTCAAAATGTCAGATGCTGAAAAGCCTCGCACAACTTCCCCACCGTCAACTCCGCCCCCTCTCCAGTCTGAGGATCCACCCGAATTTCTTTCCACCTCTGGCTGCCGTGATCTAGCCAAACCCGGCTCTCCATCCTTCGGTGGCACCTGTGTGGCTACAGCTCCCTGTCCCTCTGTGCTGCTCCCTCACCCACGCACCTGCTCCTCCAGGCCATCAAAACCACGCTGCCCTCTCATGGTTATTCCCCAAGTCTTACCTGTATCTGACTGTTTGCCTTTTCCTAGCAGGTGCCAAGGTGGGTCTGGCTGCTTTCCCTACCAAGCTTCATGCCGCAGCGCTTACTCTTCTCACTAAGCAGGGTCTGCTCCAAGGTAAGAGTCTGGGCCAAAAAAAGGCTCCCATTCTTTCTACCTAACTTTGGCCTTCAGGCCCTGAGTCCTGGTGCCCTGCTAGGCTCTCAGTGTGGCCCTGTGAAGAGCCCGTTTATCCACTGATGCCACCTGCCTGCCAGGATTGCCTTGTGCACTGAGTCTCCTTTACAGACATGCAACTGATGTGAATTCATTATACTTGCTCGGTAAGAATGAAGGGGGAGAAAGGAGGGCAACGGAACCAAGAGAACAATTTCAGTAGTTTGGAGACTCTCCCTATATTTGCCAGGACTCTCCCTATCTCAATGAGCCCCAAAGGGTGTGAGGCAGGAGTCATTCATCTTTGCAGCTACAGGACTTGGTAAATGTGTGATGAATGACTAATTGAATAGTTGCGGAGATGATGGTATGTTTTCGAGCTCTTCTTACGGTGTGAGGGCTTTTCTGTGTCAAAGCTTGATTTCAGCATTTAAGGAAAATATATTTCAGTTTCCATGTATTCTAATGCAAGCGAAGAAAAGCAAGTATTTTGGGTTGAAGAGCAAATCTCCCAGAGACTGACCTCTGACAGGCCTTGCCAATGACCTTTCCAGAGGTAATTCTGACACTGGGATTTCTGCTCACGCAGGCCTTTGTCAGCCAACCCTGCACAGGACAAGGCTCTCTGTACTGTCACTCACTGCTGCCTGCGAGTGCTGGCTGATCCCACGGCCCTTGCCACCAGGATCTGCAGTTTCCCCAGTCCTTGCAGCTTCATGTCCTGACTGCCACTTCCTGTGCCTTTAGGGGGCAACCCTTCAAAGATTGGTGCCCTGCCAGCAAGGCACCCCTGTCCATCTTCCTTCTGAAACCTCAGACCAAAATCTCAGGGAGCTGTGTCGCAAGTCAGGATCCAAGCCCCAGGGAGCATCTGGCTTCCTTCCAGTACCCTGCCTGACTCCACACCAGAGTTTTGTGCTCTCATCTCAACACATCCACTGAAGTGATCAGACCTTAATGGCAGGGCTCAAGCCCCGACTCCCAAGCGGAGACCTTGGGGGATCATCTAAGCCTCTCCAGGTATAACTTCCCTGTCACTGAACTGATAATTCCTAACTCATGAGGCTCTTTTATAGTTTAAATCAGATAACAAACGTAAAGCACTTGAGCTGGCACATAGTAAGTGCTCGATAAATGATATCTATTGATTCACAGAATATAATTTTGCATATTTCACTATGTTCAATTTGGAACATAGAAGGTGAATTCTATATTTTGTTGTGAGTCAGTCGTGACACATAGCGTAAGATATTAAAATACGCTTGTCTTGTGCTAAGCACACAAAACAAAAAGTCAAAGTGATGGGTAAAATGGCAGTGAAGGAGGCAGAGGAACTGTGGCTGCCAGCCATTTTCCTTTCTGGGAGTTTTCCTTCTTGTTAGATCTATTATCCAAAAGCTGGGCTGCCCTGCTGGCTTTCCATTTGCCTTGCTAATAACAGTAAATCCAGCAGCTTCCACTGCAGCTCCTGTCTCCTTCAGCTGACTCCCAAGCCAATCAGCATTTCCTCCCTGCTAATGTCAGATGTACCCTGGGAAGTCCTGCTGGAAAGAAAATTTATGACAAAAGTTTCTCTTGCTTTTAACCCTTCTACACTTTCAGGCCCAGATGCAGCGTGCTCGAGAGGAACACTGGGTCACTCCTACATGTGCACGTCTATGTTTTCACTGACGCTCTGCTGCTCTGACAAGGGGCCTCAGACCCCTGGAAAAGCTCAAATGAGCAGCTGGGCAGACAGATGCACACATTCTGGGCTATACCTAACGCAGACTGAATTTGAGCTGGGTTCCTTAGCTGCTAGTCTGTTGGACGATGACTCAGAGCAGTCATACCCATAAAAAAACAAAGTGTTTTATCACAAAACGGTGAATATGGCTGGGTCTCATAACAGTGGAACTGAAAGGAGGAAACAAGACTAACATTTATTGAGTAATAAAATAACAGTTAAATGCCTGATATTTGACACGGATTTCTAGTCTACAACAATGCCATAAAGAAGATATTATAATAATTCTCATTTATACATGAGGAAAATAAAGTTCAAACAGGCCAAGATACTCACCCAAAGAGCTAAAAAAAGGAATGAGAGTAGAACTAGGGAGATGTTTCCAGAACCCAGGATTAAACTTCATAATCAAGACGACCAACTGGAGCCCATGATCTAGTTGTGACCTTACTTTACTGGCAAGCAAACGAAAGCAAGGTGTTGGGAGGCTAGATGCCTTGGGCAAGGTTCCCTAGCTGGCAGTGGCAGCACCAGCGTTAGGGCCAAAGAGCAAGCAGAATCTTCTGACCCACAACGGGCATCCCTGCATAACTCCTCCAAGCGCTGCAGGAGAGGCGTGAGCACCGGGCGCCGCACAACCTCATCAGCTGGAGAGTAAACAACGGCTGTCAGCCCAGGCTCGGCTGGCTGGCAAAGGCGAGGCAGCGCGGCAGCCACACCAGGTCCTTCTAGCCCTTCTGCTCCTGGCACAGGAGAAGGGGTTCATCACAGAGGTTTTCATTTTAAGTAAATTCAAGCCTTTGGGGAGAGCTACATTCTAGCTCAGTGGGTTTTCCTATGACCTTTTCTCCACCTCTCCACAGAAGGTAGATGATATGCTTAACCAGATTACTGGATTCAGTAAACTTATTTTTGTCCCAATTAAAAAGAAAACAGAAAAAAGAATGTCAAAATATACACATGACAGCTGTTTGGAACTCTAATGTTATGGAAAAGCAGCTGTTTTCATTTATATTTGAGATATTACTCATTCTTAGAATGGGAATGAGTTCTCAGCTAATAGCTTGTGCTTTAACTTACGGAAAATACAGGTCATAGAGACAAAAAGTTGGCAAAAATCACAGCTTATATTCAACTAACATTTTGGTCTTAAAAGGTGTGGGAATGTTTATAATGTGAGGCAATGATTTAAAAATAATGTTGTCAAAGTAACTGACATCTAACACAATGAAATGGATTGTGGTTTCAGAAGAAAGAATTTTTCCACATAGAGGAAGCCTATGTAAATAAGGAAAAGAAAGAGAAATCTTTCTAGGCTCTGGAACTTGAAAGTTGTTCTTTCAAAGTTCTTTTGACATATTTAAAAATTTACTTTAATTTTTATCCAAATAACATGCTTCTGTAGTTTTAAAAGTAACTAATATCACAAGCCCTGCAATGAAAAAGTTATCTCTCTGCTCATCCCCAGGTCCCTCCTGACAGGCAATTAAACTCTCCTAAGTACTCATTCTGGTACTCACCTTCCTACTTTCTATTAGTACTTCTATTCAGGTGTTTTGAAAACCATTGCGAGGAACAGACGGTATCCATGAAAGCTGAAGATAGGTGCTTTCTTTCAGACAAGACTCGGCGCGTTCAGGATGGCATGGCCGTAGACTAGGTGCTCTCTTTCACACGCACCCACCCCCACTATGGAAAGTGAGTGTTTTACTCTTTTTTCTGTGTAGGGCAGCTTCCCCCTGCTGGGTACATGTACATGATTATCAACACTTAAAAGGTCCATTTTTGGTACACGCCTAGTCTCCCCAAGGACCCATTAGAGACTCGTATCATTAAGGGAACCTGGGAGGGGACACTAATCTCAATTGATGTGCATCACATTTCATTTTTAAGACATTTAAATTTTCATTCAATACTTTAATTCTCTAAGGAAGTCTGAAGTCCAATAATCAAAGTGCACTGGATCGATTCCCAGACAGATAGTGGGTAGCCTTGGGCCTGGGCAGGCACGAGCAAAACAGCTATGGGTTGCAAATTACTTTCATTGCTTCTTCTTAGCTTACTACACAAACATGTCAGCTCCACTCCATGCCATGCCATGCCATGCCAGTTCCAGCACTGGCCAGGTGAGGTACTGGTAAACATAAAGGAACCGTTTCTTCCCCATGGGGCTTCATTTCACTCAAGTGAATGGTCAACAATATCACAAATTCTCTCCCAAAGAAAAAGGTTCCCATCCTATTCCTTGGTTAGGTACTTGCCAGTCTCTGAGAAGAATAGTATATCAAGAGTTTACTGGGAACAGGCGCATGGCTCCTCTGGTGGAAGGCCAACTGGCTGAGGGGCAGTTCTCTCTAGCAGCTTCCAAAGCTGACTTTTGGCCCATATTCCATCATTTCCCGTCTTGACCCAGATGGACTCTCTTGCTTCTCACCAAAATTCACCTAACCTTTGCTGCCCTGCTCCTTCTCCCTGCATCAGGGAGCCAATGAGGTGATTGGCAGCAATGAGGCAAAACATGGAATCCTGAAGTGGAAAGACAGAGCTAATTCCTGGTCCTGGAGATAAGACGGACTCCCTTTGGAGGGGAACTCAAAACAGTCTTTGTTGTCAGAAAATGAGCAGACTAAATGCTGGAAGAGTCCCTACCAAATGTGTTTGCTTGGTGTATTTACTTTCTAGTGCTCATCACCTGCTAGCAGTGTGCTGTCTGGGAACAGGCCCTTTCACTACACACTCCCTGGCACTGAGGAGACTCCCCAAGGCCTGAGTGACGGGTGTGGTTTCAGACACTGAGCTTGAGTTCTGGGTGACCCGCTGGAGGTTTTTAGACTCAACTGCCACTCTGTCTTAATTCACATAATATGTGGTGTGAAAAATCATGGAAATCATGGGGGTTTGTTATGATCTGATATTTTTATGATAATGTGGTGGCACTTTTGGGAAAGATTGAGGTGTTCCGACAGATTTCCTCCTATCTTTTGCAGCAGTTAAGCTTCAACCACATCCCGCTGACTTGAAGACTTGGTCTGAAAACGTGGCTCAATGGCACTGCCAAATCTGTGATCAGTAGTTGGGTAGACAGAGACCTCAGTGACAAGTGTCCTTCCCTCACACTCGCCCCACTGTGCCAAATCAATGCTATGTCCTGGTTTTATATCAACTTTTTTTTTTTTTTTTTTTTTAGACTAGGTCTCGCTATTTTTGCCTATGGAACCGCAGGCTCTCGTTGCCCGGGGTACTGCAGACTCAAGCAATCCCCAACCTCAGCTTCCCAGGTAGCTGGGATTACAGGCGCGCACCATCACACCCAGCTATTTTTTTTTGGAACTAGGTGCCCCAGGCGGGACTCGAACCGTGATTCCTAGCCCCGGCCACTTCATAGGCTGAAGCTTACAGGCACGAGCCACCGTGTCCGGCCTTACATCACCTTTTGTCTCGAGGCATAATGATCATTGTTAAGGCAGAAAAAGAAATAGCCTTTTTTCTTCCTTTTTCTTCTTAATACATCTGTAGCTGTTGTAAGTACACAGTGGAAAGTAGTGGCACTCAGGACTTACTCAACAAGGAAAAAACTCCCTATGGGAAGTTGCTATTCTGATTGTTAAAATTGCCTTTAAACTGCTTCTGCCCCAGTGTCAGGCCTCTGAGAGGAGCGAAATGGAAATAAGGTGCCTCAGTAACACTTCTAACCTGATGATTTCTTCAGGGAAAGTGGCTAAACTCAGTCTTAGCAGAGGATGAGATTTCCTTATAGTTCCTAATAGAATAAACCCGGGAGCGGGTTTCCTGAAGAAAGAAGGGCCTTCTGCTTCATCTAGGGGGAACAGACTTTGCATGGAGGGATGGAAGACGCAGGCTCAATACTTCAAACCTCTCTCCAACTTCTGTAGCCGCTCAAAGTATCGAATGGCTAATTCCATCTCCTCCCTTAAAATGTTTTATGAGGAGTAGCAGTAGGCTCTGCAAGCTACGCAACTGTTAATTCAAAGGCTTTTTAAAATCACTTATAAACATTTGTTGGCGGCTATTGTAGTTTGTTGACTTTATTTCCAGGATCTCTGACACAGTAAATCAAATTTGCTGATAAAAGTTCGATGACAGAGGACCCCGTGATCACTGACCCATACACAACATACACGACATGGGTTCTCTCATGAGTCAAAAAGCATTAGTGGTGACTCTGTGAATCTAGTTTTCTCCTTGTTCCAGTAAAGGCGTTTCTGGCATATCCACTTCCAAACGCAAATTCAAAAGTGTCTTCCATCTTGGATTATAAGTTTTCTACAGATTTAATTCACCAGAAGCAAAAGTTATAGACAAGAACAAAATCTCTTGAGCAGAAAAGTAAACTAAATTCTAGAAAGCTGGGTTTGATGGTGCAGGTGGTATGTATGGTAGAAGCAAAAGGGATATAGGCAGCTGACCTCCAGCATGTTTTATATCCACTCGGTCAAAACAACACCCTGCAAGGCAGATAATATTCCCCGACTGCCAGGAAAGGAAGGTTAGCAAGCTGTGATGACTGGCCTCGCTTCCCAGGGGAACTAGCAGGGGGTGGCAACTTGGGTGGTATGGCTCCAGAGGCTGTGAGCTTTCCAGAGTCACGCTGCCATAAACAAGGAAGGAGGTGCATTTGGTCGCTGCAGGGGACAAGAATACCTGCCGGGTCACCCTGTAACCCCAGTCGGTGGCAGGACTGCCGCACAGCGGTGGGAGCTTCGAAGGGAGGCGTCTTTCATCTGGGTCTGAATCTCGGGTTCTGCAGTTCATCGGTTGTGAGACTCTGAAAAAGCCTGGCCTTCTCTTCTGAAGTCTCCTCATTTATATTTCTTTCTCATTTATAAAGCAAAAGCAGCAACTAATTCAAATAGTTGTCTTAAGGATTATACAAGATAATGAAAACTAATGGTTGGCAGACCGCCTGACAAATTTTGAATGTTCAATAAATGGTAAAATTATTGGATTCCATTCTCTACATGCCACTGAAAACCACAAGTCAACGGAAGAAACCGTGACCCCAGAGATGTCACTTAACATTGAAGTAATGAAAAAATAAAATACCCTAGAAAAAGAATTAACGATTAGTGTTTTCTATGCCACAATGACGTATATTTTTAAATTTAGAAATTCCTTTTACTGTAGGCATTCTAAATTATATAAGTTTAATTTTAATGAGCCCTATCCTATATTACTACATTTGAAAGCCTAGAAAAGTTGAAAGAACTATACGTGGAAAGTCTGTGTACCTGCCACCTAGATCTCATAATTAATAATTTACTATATTTGCTTTACCACATCTATCCATCAATCCATTATTTTATTAAAAAAAAAAAAAGGATTTCAAAGTAGTAGACATCAGCTCCTTCACTCCTAAGCACTTCAATGTTCACCGTCTAAACTGATGTCCAATATTTAAGATTTTTTTTTCAATTCCGAGGTAAGATCTACATATAATGATATGCACGTTATCTTACAGAAACCATCTGATAGTTCTGGCAAAAGCATCCCCTGTATGACAGCAGCTCCAGAAAGTTCCTCATCTGTATTATATGGTAAGTAGGATAGCTGTGTTACAAGGAAGAAACACCAGACTCAAGAATCAAGGGACCTGGGCTCCAATCTCATCAACACGACACATTTGCAACACACACAAGCATGTGCACACACAGCCTTGGGTTTTGCAGCACACGGACAGCTAATGCCCATCTCACAAGGTCTTTGTAAAGGTTACACACTAAGCACTTTTACTTGTAAAAGATGGTAAGTGCTCAGGCACTAGAACCCGAGGGTACTTTCTCTCTACTCCTCCCCAGATTCCCCCTGTGTGAGGATGTCGCCTTCAAAATGAAGATAAGGACACAGAAAAAAAAAAAAAGGTTAAATGAGAGATGAAGGGAAAAAGGCATCTCTCTGCATAGGCAGTCCTCTCCCAATTTATCCACTCTGACTTCAGCTAATTAAACATCTGTCTCAATGATCTCCTCAGCAAATTAGTCATCCCCACTTTGTGACACTGATTGTTGGTTGCAGCCTTTTCCCCACTTGCTACCAATCCCAGAAACTTCTAGGAGTTTACTCACCAGGCACATGGCAAGGAATGATGCAGGGTCCCCATTAGCCCCCTACAGTTGCCCTTGGTGCCAGTGCTGTTCATAATGCTGCCAGACATGTCCTTAGATGTATGTGCCTCCCCAAAATAAACCTGTTAAGGGTGACAAGCTTTTGTCTACGTTTCTAATTTCTAGAGTATTATACATTTTTTTAAAGTGTTTTACTGGACTAACACTATTTAACAGAAAAAAATTTAAAATTAATTTTGATGACAAAGCAAGCAGGTAATGACACAAGGCCTCAAATGAGGTGAAGTGGAGCCCAGTGAGCGAGCAGCTCTCCAAATATACAACAAAAGCTTCTGCTGGTGAATGAAAGGTCAGGGAAACAAGTCAAGTGGCTTGGCTTGGACGTGTGCCTTTCTCTACATAGGTGCACGTATGTGTGTACACTCAGGAAGTAAAGGGGGAGGGCGGTGGGGAGAACTGTATCCTAAATGACAGGACACTTCATAAAAAGTTTTCTGAAATTTAGAAATTCCTCATCCCATTAAAACACTGATCGACAACTATCTTTTAGAAAGAGAAATGGCTAGGAAAAAACATTTAAACTCGCTCAACTGTACTGAAAAGTCAAAATCCAAGTTAAAATGAGACATTAACTGCTAATGATCCATTTGGCAAAAATTAAACACTGACATCCAATGCTGGCAAGGGAATGAGGAAAGACGCATGATTCTAGACCTGCAGCATGTCAAAGAAACTTTCTGAAGGATAAATTGTTGGCTTCAGCTGTGGAAACCTCTGGCAAGCAATCCCAGGTTTAAAACCTAGCATCAATGGGCAGTGAATATTATAGACGATGGTTCACTGCACGTGTTTTGTAATAGTGACCATTCATAGAGTCTAAATGTCCATCAACAGAGTGCTAGCTTAACTTTAATTAGAAAGACAAAAAACGCAGGTTCCACTCTATCATATTTATTCATTCATTCACCCACAGAAGAATGTCTATGACATAAATATGAGGGAAGAAACAAAAACACATATATTGTATGGCACCATTAAAAAAAACCTCCACGCAACTCATTTTTCAAGAGTTCATTTTACAAACACTAATTGAATGTCTATTTGACAGGCTCTCAACTCAGGGAGATGTTGGGGATGTAGTTAGCTCAAAAGACCCAAGGCCAGGGTCCCACCGACATGAAACTTACATGTGTATCTGCACGGCAAGTGAATAAAAAAATCTGAGCAGTCGTTTTTCACACCACACACTTCCAAAACGTCTTTCAGTAAGCATTTAACTTTGTATATCTAGAAAAGTCTTTAAAAGTCTATCTTTCGCCATCATTTCAATTCTCCCCAAACTGTGCATTCAATTCTCATCAAAGAAACCAGACTCCCCCCAAGCATATATCCCCCTGTCTCCTGAACCTCCTCTCAAACCAGGCTCACTGTCTGTTGGATGGAGTCCACAAGCGCCTCCCTCACCTGTGTTTCTGCCTCCTGTGCTGTGCCCTCTAATCCATTTTTACAACGCAGATGGCGTGTTTTCTGAAAGAAATTCTGACTACATCACTCTTCTTTCCCCAGTCTCCCTCTGCCATCAGAGTAAAGTTCACATTCAACAGTTTACAAAACATGATCTGGCTCCAAATGGTCACTTCGGTCTTAGCAGGCCCCACCCGGTGCCGACGCTACCGCTTTATCATGTGGAGCGACGCATGTTCATGTGGTTTCCAGAAGGCTTCGAGCTTTCTCACTTCATTCCTTCAGCCTGAATGCTCTTTTCCCTCCCTCTTCACCCATTCAGTTTTCACTCATCTCGCGTCTCAGTTCCATAATTTGCTCAGGCTGATCTTTTCTGACTGCTTGAGACTGGACCAGGGCAGCCGTCTACAATGTGGTCTACACCTACTTTCACTTATCACAATGCGCTGTATGGCAGGTGTGTTTTCCCCCCCAAAAAACAGTACGTTTCTTGACGGTGAGAGCCACGTCTTGATTTCTGGGAAATGTGTGGTGGTCTCCTCGTGCCTGCTGCAATAACAAGACCCCCAGGAAACGAATGTACCCCTGTGTTATTTCTGAGCACATTATCAAGTCCGCCCTGATTAAACTGGCTCCTGCTTTGTTTCTGCAGCTTATCCTCTGCCCTATTCCTGCTTGAGCAAAGTGCAACCTCTAAGTCTTTTGACTACATCTCAAAGCATCTCTGCCTACCATGTTCTTCTCACTTACCCATCTGGCAAAGCTCCAAATTAATCTTCAAAAAGTCATTAAAAAAAATCCCTTGCTCCAGAGCATCTTTTGTCTCCAGCCTCACTCAACAGCTTTAAATACGTCCTTCTGCACACTGCCCTCACAGCTTCCGCACTGCCACTTGTGAACTGACGCTATTTTAGTGCCTTTCCTTATGCTTTTCCCCTGGGTTTTCCACTTGCTTCCAAGACAGCAGGGGGGCACAGAGCAGGCAGTGGTGATGGCTGCTGGATGGCTGCACAGGGCAGCTGAGAGTCACCCGGAGCTTGAGAGCACCTGGCTCTTCCACAGCCAACCCTGGATCAGTCCTCGCTCAACCTCTCCTGGTCACACTGAAGAAAGGACGACCCAGAGAGGTCAGAACCATAGACATTTACGATTGTTTCTGAAGCTATGATACACTGACCGTCATTTTTTAAACACTTCCAAATTCAGGATACAGCTGACAGTCAATATATGTACATTTACAATAGACATACAACTTACAATCAACAAACACTTAATGTATGAGCACGTCTTCCTGTAACCCTGGAAAAGCTATCGTTAAGTGAGCGGTGCTTTAGAATTTGCCCCTCCTGGCCCCTGTCAGAAGCCTCTAAGGGTCCTCTGACTCCAAAATGTATGCACCCCTCACTCCCCACCACTACCACACAGCCTCTCAGGGGATGTCTTTTCTCTTCCTTTCATTCTACTTTGTCTTTAATCTAATCCGTGGTGGTGACTGCTCCAGACGCAGTGAATGAATAGATTTTGTGATAGAAAAAGAAGTTCTGAAAGATTAGCGACGAGTAGGAAGAGTAAATGCTGGTCAGATGTAGTTTTGGCGAGTGATTTATTTCCAGTTTTTCTGATGTGGCGGTTGTGAGAGCTCATAACACCCTTCTAAAATAATTGGGTCTCTAAAGTGGTTCCAAAAGATTTTTGCTTGACATAAATTCTCTAAATTTCCAGGCTTTCTGGATAAAATAGTTGACTGCAATGCCATCTTTAAGGTGCTCCATTCTATACTCAAGCAGATCCATCAGGAGCCTCAGAGCACTCCAGACAGGGGGAGGCTCAGGTGAGATGAAACAACAAGATAAAGAGGCAGAGAAAGGAGCCAAGGAGGAATATTTTACTGGGAGCTCCCTGCCGGGGGCACTTTGGAGTTATACATTCAGATGCCTCCGCTGTCCTAATTTACGGTATCACCCCCACCCCCCTTGCCCCGGATCTTTGGCTGCAGAGTACCAGGTCTTCTTGCCCAGCCCCCGTGCATGAGTGAGATCAGCAGGTTATTTATTCCTCCATGAAGAGGAGCAGTTTTCTGCAGAAGTTACTACCTTTTTGACAAAGAACATTTAAACGGTCCTATTTACCTCTACTGCCTCTTTTTTCTTTTCTTTTCTTTTTTTTTTTTTTGAGGATTAGCTGCTAGAGCCCAAGGAAGCTGCACGTCTGAGTCTCTGTCACAGAAGAAAGGTTACCAGATTTTCTGTCACTGCATATGAAGTGGGACTCTGTCCAATCCTACAGCTAGAAGATTCTTTAGCTTACTTTAGCCTTTAGAGAGTATTTCAGAGGAGAAGGATGCTAAAAACCCTACTTCATCTAAAACATATGGGTGGTGTTTTTCCATGGGGCAGCTCGGGTCAGGTGTATGTTGCTTTAAGAAAGCTAGACATGAAACATTAAAACTGACACCAATACAGACAAACTGTGCAATTACAAAAAGAATTCCTGGCTTTATATCCAGATTCACCACAGGGTGCCCTTAAATGCCGCACTTCCCTGGTGCATTTAGATCTTACAATCAATGAACATTTCTGTTTACAGAATTTTAAATTTGTTCTCCCATTAGGGTTCTAATAAGCAACATGGTACAATAAAAAGAGTATAGGCTTTGAGGTCAAAAAAGCCTAGGCTTCAATTTAGATTCTACTATTTACTTACTGTGGAAATTTGGGTAACTTCAGTTTCTCTTAGAGCTGAGGGGAGGAAGGTTCAGAGAAATAAGTATACAATTACACTTACAGTTACCACAGTTCTTTAATTCTAAGACGCAAATTTCCCCCATTTTTTACAGTTCTAAAGTTTTATCTATAAAACAAGCATAATAAAAATCTACTTTTCAGGGTTGCTGTGTAGATTAAATGAGATAATATCTGTAAAGACACAATTATAGCTCTTACCCAACTGAAACAGATTTTTGGGGAGACAGACTCCTCCCATGACACACAAATTCCCTTTAAAACATTTGTGACAGATAATAAGCCATTTTGTATGTAGCTTTCCAGTTCTATCTGGCACAAAAATAAGGTCTCCTGTGTAACGTGCTGCAGGGATGACTTAAAGAGACAGACCCTGCTTGTGTGACCGGTCTACACAGCAGCTCCCCATTAAGTGATAGGCCCTGAATCCCCACTTTGGCCTCCCAAGTTCTCATCTTCTTTTGTATTCATTTGTCACATTGCAACAACCAACTCCGCAGTCTTCAGCTCATCTTCTTTGCGTTCATAGTCTCGGTACATACCTCTCCCTCTTTTGGGTCTCAGCACTTGTCACTGCAGTCAGAAGTTTGAATTGTATTCGAATGTAACTGCAAGTCACTGAAAGGTCTGGAGCAGATAAGTTCAGACTGATCTTAAAAGATCTGACTGCTATGCAGACAAGACTGGTGCAGACCAAGAGCAGAAGCTGCCGCATCAGCCAAGGTGCTATTTCAATAGTCCGAACAGAGATCAAGATGTTTTGGACTCATCAAATGAGAGGGAAAAGCAAAGAGATTCAGGATATATTCTGGAGGTAAAACTTATATGACTTATGTATGGATAAGAGTGTGAGGTGATAGCCCAGGGAAGGATTCGAGGGTCAGTTTTACTATAATTTTTGTGGTGGTGGTGAGACTTAATTAGTTGCAAAATAATCTGGAATGTTCTTTTTATAATAAAATATCGTGAACCTTTAACAGCAGCCACTGCTTTGAAGGATACTGCCCCCACTTCCCAAGTCTTCACAGCTTAAATGTGAAGGTCACAATTTAAATATCAATTTTCCAGAGAAGAGTTCCCTGACCACCCTATTTAATGCAGTGAGCTCCTCTGCACCTTCTTACCCTGTCTTTCAGCCCCTTATATTGACACTCCCCCCAGAATATAAGCTCCTCTTCAGCAAGGGTCTTGTAGATCTGCTTCACCACAAACTCCCTGCACCTAGTCTCAGGGAAACACATGATGGCTGAATGTATAATACAGCCAAAAACACACCATGAATTGATAT
The DNA here is from genome assembly GCA_004024945.1 of Uropsilus gracilis. NCBI lineage: Eukaryota > Metazoa > Chordata > Mammalia > Eulipotyphla > Talpidae > Uropsilus > Uropsilus gracilis. The sequence goes on from PVHY01004898.1 coordinate 84,081, forward strand.
TTACACTCTTAGATGAATTTTAAAGAAAAAGTGAGAAACCAAATGGTGCCATCCTTATCCGTGAGATCTGAATTCCACACCTTGGGGTCAATGTTCACTACCTCTCTCTCTGCTCCAAAAAGCACGTTAGGAAATAATGTTAGAGAAGCCTGAGACTAAACTATCTCACTGGTGACTTTCTGGGGGTCTTGTGAAAACTCAGCAAGCAATAAGATGGTCTGTACCTCTGAAAAGAGAGGCTCAGAGAGAATCTTTTTCCAAATTCCAGGTGAAATTTTGCAAGGGGGAAGTAGGAATGAATGCCATTAAGTCCTATTAGCAACACTGTAAGAACTTCTGAAAAAGATCCTCAGACCAATAAAAATTTGTCTTTCACATCACAAGCCAAGAATGAACAGGAATAAGCAAAAGTTATATTGCTTTGGGTTCAATCTTTCAAAGATGACACATGAAAGATGATAGAACCCCATTCCCCATATCAAATATGAAAACACGGCCACACAGGAAAGTACTCTCCTTGGTAAATCCCACTTTGAAGCCTTCTCTCTTGTAGATCAATAGATACTTATATGTCTGTGTCAATGTCAAAGCTGAAATAGGATCTGCCCCCAATTCTCATCGTTGCCTCTGTCACACCCAGTGTCTGCGTCATGCTCCAGGGGGCTGGTAAAGGTTGGGAGGCAACAACATTTTCAAGTAACAAAATACTAAGACACAAGGTCACTGATTGTGAGGATGAACTCAATAAAAGGAGAACTTGAACTAAGGCCTTTACTCGCTAAATAACAGGTTAGTACATCTTCCAGGCTAAACAAGGAGACCTGACAGGCTACTCTTCATTATGTCAAAAACACACCCACCCAACTGTTAAAATTAGTAAAGAGGTTCTGGCTAATTCTTCTAAAACTGGATTTTCCATTTACAATTTTCTTTAAACAGGGAGGACTTTCTGCCAGTGCATGTAGACCTCAAATGTCAAATAGTTCAGTAATAAAATGAAAAGCCAAAGGAACTTTAAAAGAGACATTTAAAAATGGACTTTAAAAAACAGGCCTGAACAGAGACTGACTGGAATACTGTAGTTGGGCACCTGAATATTAACAGCAAAAACCCTGTAGTGCTCATAAATAGTTATGACTTGAAGAAATAATTACAAACAAGGCAAGTCAAAATTTTAGTCTATCCATAAAAAAGCAGAAGTATTTTAAAACCCTAAGAGTTTCCACTGACAAAGCATCTGACCTAAGCAAATAAAAACTCTGTTGCCCAAGTATCTACACCACCTTCCGATTTTTATGAATGAAACTTGTGATGGGAGTGCCAGAGGGTGAGGCAACAGAATAATGAAACATTAATGATTGGGGCAGTCATTAAGCCCAGACCTTCATTTAATAATGGAAGAGTTTACATTCGGTTACATTTATTACTCTTATTAAACAGAGAATTGTACTATCAGTCTGGAAAAAAGATGAGAGGTTAAATGTGCGTGGGTAAGGTACAGGAGTTCACTGTCAGCTTACCAAGATTTTGGATTACTCAAGTACAACTAAACTAGAGCCAACAAATACTGGGGAACTTGGGCTTTGCATGACCTCTACATTTCCCTCACTCAGCTAAACAGGACCAGCATCAGACAGGGTTGTTCTGCCCTCAAACAGGTCCAGGTTCATTGTGAAAAGGGCTGAGGAGCCTTACTCTGCCCAGGCAGGGACATGGAGGGCACCTTCTTGCAAATACTGTGCAGGTCCCGTGGCAAGATGAGTGTGCCAAATCTGGCATCTCCTGTCACCAAGCTCACGTGTCATAATACGTAGTTCACAGCCAACTGTGAGCACTAACAAACTTTTTCCCCCCAGTCAATGTACTTCTGATTCCCTCTAGGACAAGATTTTCATCCTTTCATTAATCAACCTCCAAAACAAGTCTGCTCCATAACGCAGAGTTCAAAGCACAATACATACTCTGCCTGGACCAATCAAATCTTACATAGATGTCTCGGCCTAACTGGAGATCCTTCTATTTTTGTGAGATCAGGCTTAATAAAGCAATAGAAAGAGCTCATGCAAAAAGCTTTTTGGATTAAGAAAATGGGCAGTAATTTATATACAGACATCAATCTCAACTGACTTCTCTAGTGTGAAAAGGTGTAAATAACGCAGGGCACTGTTTTTAGATACCAAGTCTTAAGTCTTTGTTCAGGACACAGCAAGGCTCTGGTGTAAGTGGCAGGGAGGGGTACACAAAGGTGAACGCAAATACATGCGTGTAAGATAAATGTGGTCGCTGGAGAGGACGTGAACAGGTATGCAAATGGACAGAGCTAGTGGGAAAGACAGTGGCTCAGCTACACACCATTATGTTCATAGAGGCTTTCATGGTCTGAAAAAAATCTACAAAAGCAGAATTTCTATTGAGAAGGTTAAATGAGTTAGATGCCCCACCTCTTGGGTAACTCAAAACAGTGTTATCTTAGACTATCATGTGTCACGAGACAGATTATTATGCAAAATATTCCTGGACAAAATAAGAAAAACAAAAACTGAAAGTAGATGAATGCTTACTAAATATCTTTAAATATCTGAAGTTATTTAGAAGCTACTAGATTGGCATCTAGAACCCTAAAATACATACTTTCCCCTGAGAAGGAAGTCTATGCTTCTTCAATCAGCCCCGAAATGCAAAGAGATTTGACCCCCATGCAATGGATAAAAGTCACCCAAAAAATGAACAAAAGAGGTGTTTGGAAAAACCAGAACACCATTCATCCCAGCTAACGACTTGTTCATTATGAGTGATGATGGATAAAGACTTCTCATGCTGAGATGAAATCAAGATTTATATGCATTGTTTCCTCTCCCAACTTGTGGGAAGATCATCATCATTTAATTCTATCTCTGCGGCCAGTGATGGGCATCCAGAGAGCTGGTTATCAAACGGCGCAGTCAGCTGGCAAAAGCCGAAACGTGCAGTTGGCACATCTGGACGGAGCCGCCACAGCCGAGGGTGAACAATGACTCCTGGCAAGCATCCAAATTGCTTGCAGACGCTAGCAGGTCTCATCTACAACCGCCCCTACCAGCATCTCTCTCTCTCTCTCTCTTTTATGAGAATCAGATTTTCATTGCTCCATTCAATTGCTCTCCTCTGCCATTTTTTACAGCTCTTATCGTTCCCCTGGAATATGGCCTTGAGACAGCTCATCCGTGTCCTTCACTGTGTTATCTCTTCTAACTTTTATTAAAACTTCAGCTTTCATCTGAAGATAGCTAATTAAATCTGGAACAGATTATATGCCTCCCCTTAAAAAGAACACAAAACAATTTTCTTCAACCTTAGCAATGATTTTTTTTTCCTTTCCAAAAGATGAAACCAAAGGTGTTTAAGAAGTCTCAATTATTCACAAAGCTAAGAGAGTTGACATATCATATACAGGCTGATTTATATTAAAATTGTCTGTTGTATGACAAATCTTTGTGCTATTTTTCAAAATAATTATTTCTCAATACTGGTAATACTTTTTCTCATATCCTTTAAATATCTCAGTTAATATCAGCTTATTTTCTTCATAAAGGTAGGTAACATGGAATTAGAAAATAATAGGTATTGGAGTGTATCAAGTGATTAATCTTTTAAGAAAATTTTTTTACGGTTGCTCTTATTTAGTAAAGAAGATTTTTTTCCCTTTTTTCTTTTCCATACCCCAAACACTAGGAACTAACAAATTCTCCCAAGGGAAATCATGGGAAAACTTGAAATTAAAAGCAGTGCTTCAAATATTGGACTGATTCAGTTTTCATGAAGGTTTTATACCAACCAATAGTTAGCTCAAGTAGCACTGTCCCGATCTATCACAAGTTATGAATGATGGCGCATCCATAACTAATATGAACATATTCTTCTCACATGTCAGTGACCTAGTCTTTTCCTTGGGCACAGCGGCAGCTTAAAAATCACTTTTTGGCTGTAGGCCTGCTAACCAAACCTTGCAGCAATAATAGCTAAAAAAAAAAAAAAAAAAAAAAAAATCTAACCAGTCACACACACACGCACACACGCACACATACACTATTAATTTAGTAGAAGGCAAAAGATTTATACAATCTGAACAGAAACCAGAGTATGCACACTATTAGTTTAGGGTTAAGCCTCTATCGCCTGGGTATAACTTAAATGTCCCACCTGAAATTTTCTGGGATCCTTTTCTTCGCTTCACTGCCTTTAGCAAGATTTCTTTCATTGTGACCTTGGTGTTGTCCACCTGAATAAGGGAGAATCCATGAGCGGCATTTCTGTAGGACAAGACAAATATTAAATCATCACCAGCATTCAACCAGAGGAATGTGATACAGTCATCAGTTAGAAAAAGTATTAATAAGTGTGCATCAAAAATTCAATTCTTTTAAAACAGGTTAAATGAACCTACTTTCAGTGGTGGTAGGGGGCAGAATTCTGGTATGAATGGTTCAAGTGAAAGAGAGGTCTGATTTAGGGAAAGTTGTTCTAATTTACCTCAAACTGAATTGCTTGGTTTGTGTGGGAAGACAAATCACCCAC